>MU726203.1:6285-17894 GCA_026770625.1 Nicotiana glauca | reverse complement strand
CCTAATTAATTCCCTTTTATTTATTTTTAATTTTTTGGAATTCTTTACTTGGGGTAAAAATCACGTGCTCACAAGGTATTAAAGTGCAAAATAATCTCATTTACTTATTGCATGCTATTACCCGTCGCGATCCTATCAATCCTAGAGGTATTTGGGATTACTAATCCTAAAGGGAGGAGATGTTGGGCTTATTCGTGATTTCAAAAGGTAAAAATACTAGGCGACAAACCAAAACACATATAACAAGTTTGGGGGTAGCATATAAACAAATAAAAAGGCTCAGACAAATCTCCTTAAGACCAAAGAAAAGCACATAGTTTAGCATGTCTTGCACGTACTGTTTTAGGGTCTAATTAAAACTTAAAAGTTGGGGCAGGCTGATTTATCACATATTTTCAGATAAGAAGTCTGAATTAGGCATGCCTGATGGTTGTAATTGATAGAGACTGATGCAATTTATAAATTTTACCCTAAGGCTTGCCTAAGTTTGGGACAAAAGCTCCTATAGGCATGATATCTACTGATTTCGGAAAAGAATGAAGTAGATTAAATACATACTGATTAAGAGGGGTTACCAGATTGTTAAATAAAAGCATACTTTAGCAAA
The DNA here is from genome assembly GCA_026770625.1 of Nicotiana glauca. Lineage (NCBI taxonomy): Eukaryota > Viridiplantae > Streptophyta > Magnoliopsida > Solanales > Solanaceae > Nicotiana > Nicotiana glauca. Next base: position 17,287 of record MU726203.1, on the reverse strand, counting down.
AGTTATAGGTTCTACAAACGTTATTACTGGTTTTAGACTCATAAGCGAGTGGAAATGTTTTCGAATTGGTTGATAGTTCCTATAGACATGCTTTCTACGCGATGTTGATATTAAACAATTTTATTATATTAAAAAATGTAGAAAACCTACAACATGATATCTAGGTGTTGCATTTTATTACGAACGTGACATCTGATTGCATTTTGGTTATTCAGACCTATAAACATGTTTGCCTAATGAGAAATGGGATATGCAAGAATCGGAAAGGACCTATAGGCATAGTTTCTACATGCATGTGCGTCCGATAGACATGGCATCTATATGTGAACATGATGCAATTAGAAATCCTATAGATATGGCATATATATGTAGATGTTGAAATCAAAAATCCTATAGACATGGTATGAAAGAAATGCAGAATTTCCTAGAGTCATAGTATCTATATATGTGAGTGCAGAAATTCCTATAGACATGTTATCTACCCCTTTTGCATACGTGGTTACCCTTCCTTTTGCACTAGCCATCCCCAAGAGTTTATTACAAGTTATTATAGCCCAGAATGAAATAAGAAAAGAAAAATACATCAGAAATTAAAAGTACAACCAATGAGAGCCTAATTCAAACTCCATGTCTGAAATATGAGATGAACCAACTCCAAGAGATCATGATACAAAGCCTTTCTCTCATTTGGATGTGTTAGAGTTCCTTAAGAGCCTTATATGGACTCCGAGCAGTGCTCAACCCAAATGCTTACAAATTAGACATAGTGCAGTGTGGAAGGGCCAACCCTCAAGTGTCCAAGTTTAGAGGGAACTCAAGGTCCCAAGGCAAGGCTCACAGGAGGGGGCAGAACTTAGAGACTAAGAGAGAGTGTAAGTGTAGGATTCTGAAAGGGGAAAGGGAAAGGGAAAACAGTTCACATTAATACTCATAGGGTATAGGGGATGTGGAGATAGTGAAGAAAAAGCAAAGACAGGCTGGTGGCATACTCAATAATGAGGAATGTTGGCATACCCCCATAAGCCTTTTAGAACACATTGTAGAGAAGTTAGGATCCTTTAAGGGATCAAGTTCAAACTATAGACATTAAGTCACATATTGCCATGCTTTAAACTGTAACTCAAAACACATAAAGCAAGGGAGGGAGCAAGGATTCATAGCAGAAACAAACAGAAAAGATCAACATGCTAGTTTAAGCATTTAACTCTGCAGAAGCAGTAAAGTAGACATGGATTCAAAAGTTGTAAGTAAACACATGGTGATGAGGCTGAAACTTAAATTAGGATATACCAGTTTCAAAGGAAACAAACAAAGAAAAGCAGCAGGTCTCGTAAATAGGCTACAATGCAAACAAGAAAAGAATGTTATTGTGAGAGAGTATGAGTTCAGGGGAGATTGTGAAGTGTAGTGTAGGATTGTTAATTGTGTGTGCTGTGTAAAAAAGGGTAGTGTATTTATAGTGTAAAAGTCATAAGGAAGTAAGGTAAGAAAATAGTTGAAGAACTGATTGCCAATCAATTATACACAACTCCCTTTAATTAAGGGATTCAGATTCAAATAGGTTTAAACCAATTAAGAAAAGAAATTAATCAAACACTTTGTGCAAAGTAGTAAATTAGGGGTGGGTACATAAAATTTATTTAAGGAAGGGGATTTGACAATACACGGTTTGTGCAAATAAGGTAAGAAGATCAATTAGCAACCAGTAAATCAAATGGTCTGAGATTCTATATGAATGAACCAAGTCAGAAAATATGAACAAGGGTTTTACTTTAGGGGAAATCAACAAACAATGGAAGGGGGAATCAATCAGACCTATTTAGAAGGGATTTTGAATTAGTCACAAGTCGAAAGCCTTTTAAAGAAATATTCATCGCATATAAGAGCATACAGACAAGTTAAGCATGAAAGAAACTTGTCGTGCTATTATAAAATCAATAGAAATTCCAATGTAGGAGAGTTTCAGAAAAAGGTCAGAATCATATGAAAATAAGGAAGTCCAAACTCAATTCAGAGACTCAAAGTCAATCTGAAAGGATTAGGGGTTTTAAAATAAAACCCTAGCTCGAGCAAACCATAAAGCAAAGATGAGAGGGCAGGCAATTGAATCGAAATCATGTTTAGTAGTTTCAGAAAAGAACATGCTTCTTTAGTAACAAAACTCATGAGAAAACATAATAGCAAAGTAACATGCAATCACAATAGAACAAATGCTGAACAGTAGAAGAAGCACGCTTAAGAGGTTTTCTAGAAGAAACTTAAGCAGGGCTCAGTAGAAGGCAAACAAGGAAACTTAAGAACTTAGTAAGAAAATACAGTAGAAGAACATAAGAACACCAGAAAAGTGTAGCAGAAAAGCATATAGGAAAACACAGTAAGATAAACATGTAAGAACGTGGCAAAAAAAAAAGATACACTAGAGAAGTCTACGAGACCACAGTAAGGGAAGCATACAAGAGATTATACAAGAACACAGTAGAGTCAAACATACGAATAACAAAGAAAAATCATAAAAATAACTTAAACACATTTTTTCAGAAAATCCTAGATCAGAAAAGAAGGGTTTAGAAAGTAATTTTTGAAAGAAAAGCTAGGGAAAGTATTTGAAAACTTAAGGAAAGCATAGATACACAACGACTTTAAAGAAATCAAAGAAAACCTCGAAGGGTTTTGGTTTCAGAAGAACCCTAGAAATGAGAAAGGCTTTGAAAGGTCACTGATCTGAGTCGGAGGGGTCAAAAATCATATTCGAACAACCATGGTACGTCGGTGCAAGGCCGGAGATGACCTGAGAACCCTGAATCGATAGAGTTATGGGTTCGATCCTTCAAGGTCAGGCCTTGAATCTTCAGAGACCATGCGCGTAAGAGCAAACGGAGGTGGGTATAGTTCTCTTACAGCCTTAGAGGCCATAGATTCCGATGGATTTCAAGGCGGAGATGGTAGGAGGTGGCTAGGGTTCGAGAAGGTTAGAGAGAATTTGAGAGACTGGAGGATTCAAGGGCGGCGTTTGGGTGATAATAATTTAGGGTTGGGGGGTTTGGTAAATTAAAAAGGAAAGGAAGGATCGTGGTCGTTGGTCAATTTGATCAATGGTATGGATTTATTGGGGGGTTGGGCGGGTTGGATTAGTTGGGTCAGGGGCGGGTAGTTTAGGAATTGGGCCGGTCCGTTTGAGATTGAAATTGGGTTAGTTAGGGGGGTAGTTTTTAGGCTAAAATTGAAATGGTTAGACCTAGTATTTAAACAACCATTTTTCCCCTTTTTATTTTATAAAAATAGTAAAATAATTTCTGGAAATAAAATCAAAGGTACTAAATTGATTAATAATATATAAGTATTAAATAAAAATATTTGAATTAATTTTATAATTATAAACACATTTAATTCTTAAAATAGGCTAATATTGCAATTATATGCAATTTAGTTTTAAAATACTCAATATTTTTTTTTAAAATGTAAAAAAATTACATTAGCTATATTTTGGTATAAATATGAGAATAAAATAGATTAATCCTAAAAAAATAATAATTTGAGGAATAATTATTAGTTTTGCACTGCTAAAATAGGGCAATAAATTAATTTAAAATCCTTTAAAAAAATACTAAGACATTTAGATACACTCATATATGTATACATATGCTATTTCGAAAGTATTTTGCATAAAAAAATATACGGAAAAAAATTAGGTATCAACAGCTGTCCCTCTTTACCTAGGAGGGATGAAAGAGTTATCAGGTAAAGGTATGATGGCCAATTTGACCGAACGAAATGGTTTGAAGAATTTGACCGTGCTCTAGTTCCTGAGCTGCCTACATATCCCTAGTCTTACAAGAATCAGGCCATATGAAGTTCAGGATCCGTCGGCGGAATATGCTGCTGGAGGTTTTTCAAGAACGGATGCAATATTCAGGTTGGGATGGATGGTTAAAACCTAATAAGGCTGCGGGAACTGGAGTGGGATCGCTCTATTGAGATAGTTGTTGCTCGCCGGTTTTCCTGCAAATAAGCAATACAAGTGTATATTGTGTGAAAATTTAAACATGATGCAATTTCCCGTCGGACCATGAATGTTGTCCTTGGACGGTTAGGATGACGTCCTCAGACCATGATGTCCTGGGCCATGAAGCATATTATAAAGGATTCGCAAGCCACGAAATGATTCTCTCGGGCTATGAGATCGATGCCTCTGAATTATGATGCCTTTGAATAATGATATGCAAGAGATTAAAAGGGGTCCTCATGCCATGCCATGGCATTCTCGGGCTATCAAAATGGTGCCTATGAATAATGACGCCTTTGGATAATTTAGCGATCTTTCAGCCCATGAGATGCAGTATTTGGTGGTCTTTCAACTCATGCAATGCAGAAGGTGGCAATCTTTCAGCCGATGCGGATGTAAATAAAGTGGCAGTTTTCAGCCGATGAAGTGGCGATCTTTCAATTGATGCAGATGTAAACAAAGTGGCAATATTTCAGCCGATACGGGTAAATAAAGTGGCAATTTTTTATCCATGCAAGATATAAATAAAGGTGGCGATCTTTCAACCGATGCAGATGTAAATAAAGTGGTGATATTTCAGTTGATGCAGGTAAATAAAGTGGCAATATTTCAGCCGATGAAGGATATAAATAAAGGTGGCGATCTTTCAGCCATGCAAGTTATGAATAAGGTGGCGATCTTTCAGCCATGCAATATGTAAATAAGGTGGCGATATTTCAGTCGTTGCAAGTTGTAAATAAAGGTGGTAATCTTTCACCATGCAAGTCATGAATAAGGTGGTGATCTTTCAGCCATGCAAGAAATGCAAATGGAGACAGAGCTTAGTCTCGAAAGGCAGAATGGTAGCCTTATGCAAGATAAAAAGTCAAATAGTAACGGAGCTTTCTTAGCTGATAGCTGATTGCGATATTGTGGTTATTGGGGATATTATGTGCGGATAGCAACTGTGAATAGGTGCAACAGTTATGAGAGTTGTATTCCTGAACAATGTGAGTGTATAATACATTCGATGATTTTGCGACTCGGGTGCCTGCATCCAAAGAAAAATCGTGAGTTTTGTAAAGGGGAATGGTTAGTTCGTGTCCCCGCTGCCTTTGCTTGACTTGCTTGGCTCTATTTTTGGTGATAATGTGCGTATCATTGGGGTATCGTTGCTAAACAGAGCAATTTTGGTAACATACATGCATGATTTTGTAAAAATATGACATGAGTATATATTTAAGAAATAGTTTTTAGATGAACCGACGACTCTGACGTGGTTCAGGACATTGCAACCTCTCTCACTTCGGAATTTTGAGGGTCCTCCTCAAAATTCTACCCCACTTTACTAGGCTGCTACTTCTGACAGTTGCCTGCAATAATCGGCTGAAAATACTTCAGAATTTTTAGGGTCCTCCTTAAAATTCTGCCCTAGTTTCCAATTGCAAGGGGGGAGGGAGGATGAAAATTTTATTGAATTGTGACCGAACCCATAAGGCTGCCTACGTATCCCCTCTTAAATGGGAATCAGGTTAGACATAGTTCAAATCACGTCATATAGCAAAGCATAAGATTATACATAGTAGCAATTGACTGCATCTGAATTGATTGGTTTTGGCCAAACTTCTCCGTCCATTTTTGCAAGAATAAGGGCTCCTCATGTCAGAACCTGGTGAACCATGTATGGACCCAGCCAATTGGGAGATAATTTTCCTTTGGCTTCATCTTGATGCGGGAAAATTTTCTTTAACACCAGTTGTCCCGGTGTGAACTGTCTCGGCTTCACTTTTTTGTTGAAGGCTCTGGACATTCTATTTTGGTAAAGCTGACCATGGAAAACCGCATTCATTATAAGGGCTAATAGCTCATAATGACTCTTCACCCATTCTGCGTCGTCGAGCTCAGCTTCTTGTATGATCCTTAAGGAAGAAATTTCTACTTCAGTAGGAATGACTGCCTTTGCACCGTAAACCAACATATAGGGAGTTGACCTGGTTGATGTGCAGATTGTGGTGCGATACCCCAATAGAGCAAATGATAGCTTCTCATGCCATTGTTTATTCTTCTCTATCATTTTCCTCAATATCTTCTTGATGTTTTTGTTGGCGGCTTCTACGGCTCCATTAATCTGAGGCTTGTAGGCCATGGAATTCTTGTGTTTGATCTTGAAGGTTTCACACATGGACTTCATTAAGTAACTATTGAGGTTAGATCCATTATCAGTAATGATTGACCCTGGAATCTCGAATCGACAAACAATACGGTCACGGACAAAGTCTGCCATGACTTTCTTAGTTACTACTTTCTGGGATGCTGCTTCGACCCATTTGGTAAAATAATCAATTGCCACTAGGATGAATATGTGTCTGTTGGAAGCGGCAGGTTCGACTGGTCTAATAACATCCATTCCCCAAGCAGCGAACAGCCATGGCGAGTTTGTTGCATTAAGCTCATTTGGCAGCACCCTTATCATGTCTACATGTATCTGACAGTGGTTGCATTTACGGACGTACTAGATGTAGTCTGTTTCCATAGTTATCCAAAAGTAACCAGCCCGGATTATCTTCTTGGCTAAGATAAAACCGTTCACATGTGGACCGCAGGTCCCAACGTGGATTTCTTCTAGTAGTTTAGATGCTTCCTTTGCATAGACATACCTTAATAATCCCAAATCATGAGTCCTCCTATATAAGATTCCTCCACTGTTAAAGAAATTGTTGGCCAACCTTCGAAGTGTGCGCTTCTAAGTAGTGTTTGCAAGTTCTGGGTATTCTCCTTTTGCCAAATATTCCTTGATGTCATGAAACCAAGGTTTTCCATCTGCTTCTTCTTTGACATGAGCACAGTAAGCTGGCTGATTATGAATTTTCACCGAAATGAGATCAATGAAGTTCGTATTTGGATAATGTATCATGGACGATAAGGTAGCTAATGCATCGGCAAACTCATTCTAGATTCTGGTGGAACATGCTGGAACTCTGCCTTTGTGAAACTCTTTCTCAACTCCTGCAAATGGTGCAGATAAGGGAGTATTTTGGAATTCTTGGTCGCCCATTCTCCTCGTACCTGATGTATAAGCAAACCTGAGTCTCCAATTATTAGCAACTTTTGGATGTTCATGTTAGTGGCCATCTTGAGCCCTAAGATACAGGATTCGTACTCAGCCATATTGTTGGTGCACGAAAACCTGAGTTTGGCAGACACTGGATAATGCTAACCGGTTTTTGATACTAGGACTGCCCCTATGCCAACTCCTTTGAAATTCGCTGCTCTATCAAAAAACCTTCTCCAATTGTCATAGGACTCTGCAATATCTTCTCCTATGAATGATACCTCTTCATCTGGAAAATACATCTTTAGGGTTTCATATTCTCTACATGTGATCCGCTAGTGCCTGTGCTTTGATTTCTTTCTGTATTATGTAGACGATGTCGAACTCACTCAACAGGATTTGCCACTTGGCTAGCTTTCCGGTGGGCATGGGCTTCTGAAAGATGTATTTCAAAGCATCCATCCTTGATATGAGATATGTAGTATAGGCACATAAGTAGTGCCTCAACTTCTTAGCAACCCAAGTCAGAGAAAAACAAGTGCGTTCTAGCATAGAATATCGGGCTTCGTACAGAGTGAACATCTTGCTGAGATAGTAGATGACTTGCTCTTTCTTCCCTGTTTCATCATGCTGCCCCAGGATGCAACCAAAGGCACCATCTAACACTGCGATGTAGAGTAACAGAGGTCCACCTAGTTCGGGCGGGACTAAGATTGGTGGTGTTGACAAGTATTCCTTGATTTTGTCGAAAGCTTTCTGGCAGTCATCAGTCCACTCGGTGGCGGCATCCTTCTTCAACATCTTGAAGATTGGCTCACAGATAACTGTAGATTGTGATATGAATCGGCTGATGTAGTTAAGTCTCCCCAAGAAACTCATTACGTCTTTCTTTTTCCTTGGCGGTGGCAATTCTTCAAGGACTTTGATCTTTGATGGATCCAATTCTATTCCCCGGTGACTTACAATAAACCCAAGCAATTTTCTAGCTGGAACCCCAAATGCACACTTTGCGGGATAAAGCTTTAGGTTGTACCTTTGTAGTCTATTAAAGAACTTCCTCAAATCTTCCATGTGATTAGTGGATTTCTTGGACTTTACGATGAAATCATCTACATATACTTCGATCTCTTTATGAATCATATCATGAAAAATGGTAGTCATGGCCCTCATATAGGTGGCCCCTGCATTCTTTAACCCAAATGTCATTATCTTGTAGCAGTACATTCCCTATGGCGTAATGAAAGCCATTTTCTCAAAATCTTCTTCATCCATCCAGATCTGATGATACCCAGCGAAACAATCTACAAATGATTGCAATTCATGCTTGGTGCAATTGTCGATCAGGATGTGTATGTTTGGCAAGGGGAAGTCGTCCTTTGGACTGGCACGGTTGAGATCCCGGTAGTCGACACAGACTCTAACCTTCCCGTCTTTCTTTGGCACTGGGACAATGTTGGCTAACCATGTCGGATATTCAACTACCCTGAGAACTTTAGCTTTGACCTGCTTAGTGACTTCTTCCTTGATTTTCATACTCATATCTGGCTTAAATTTCCCGAGCTTCTGCTTTATTGGTGGACAGGTTGGGTCGGTTGGCAATTTGTGTGCCATAATAGATATACTCAGTACAGTCATATCGTCGTATGACCAGGCGAATATGTCCTCATATTCTCTTAGAAACTCTGTGTATTCTTCCTTTTCTAATGGTAACAAATGAATGTTGATTCGTGTTTCTTTGATATTTTCTGCATCTCCCAGTTTAACAATCTCAGTCTCGTCTAGGTTGGACATAGGTTTGTTCTCAAAATTCTCAACTTCTTTGATAATCTCTTCCAGTATATCATCTCCCTTTGAATATATATCCGTTTGTTGTGTTGTCTCATTGCATGTCACAATCATTGGTTCATCAAGATAAGTAATAGTAATGTTGTATAAGTAAAGTAATGAGAGAAAATAATAAGAGTAAGATTTATAAGAAAATCGAAATGCTTTGATAAATTCCATAACTGTTTTTGAACATTGGAGCTCTTTCTTGCAAAAATAAAAATAATAATAAATAAATAAAATAAAAATGCGAAAGGAAAGTCAACTAGTAAAATAAAATAGTGCATGATGCTTGTTCAACCTTGCTACCCGGAGGCTCGTCGGGCTCTGGTAGTTCTGATAGTCCAGTTATTGAGGCACGCTCCTCTGCTCACTGCCTGTATGGAAGGGCCTTCCTCCCCCTCCTCCTTGAAAATGATACAGCAATCCATATCATCATCTTCCAAGAACAAATTCCTCACTGTTGCAATGCTTCCTCTTCTTCTGACCCATAGATTACTTCAGCCGGTTGGAAAGTCTGCTCTAAACGGGGTACTGGTTGCTCCAATGGATTGTAAGGACCGCGCCGTGGTGGCAACCAATGGTTGAATTCTTCCTAAGTATACTCATAGCCCAACCCGAAGGTGGTGCCATGTTTCTTGATCTTGATGGGCTTAGCAATTCCTTGGAGGTTCTTGCTAAGTCCCTTGCTAGGTTCATACCTGCTCTAGTTCAATATGCTTTCAATACTGTTATCCCACCATTTGTCTTTATCAACGGCGCTGACTCGCTCGATATGGTGGTAAGTTTCCCCGCCTATCCTTCTTCTTCCTCCAATTGCTGGAATGATCTGGCGATTGTATATGGGATTGCTACCGTCGCCATGAATGATCACCTTTTGGTGATTCCACTCAAACTTTACTGCTTGATGCAGTGTTGATGCTACGACTCCAGCGACATGAATCCATGGTCGTCCCAACGACAGATTGTAAGATACTGGCACGTCTATCACTTGAAAATCAATATCAAATGAAGTAGGCCCCATTTGCAAACATAAGCCAATTTCCCCAATAGTAGACCTTTTGGATCCGTCGAAAGCTTTGATATTGAGGCCCCGTCCTTGATCTCATGCAGCCCCTGTCCTAATGTCCTGAGTGTTACCAACGGACAAATGTTGAGGCTGGACCCTCCATCAATCAGGATTCTGGTGATGTAATAATCTTCACATGTGCAATGTCATGATGTGACTCAACCCCTCTAGCGGCAACTCATCTTCGTGAAAAGTGATCTTGTGACTTTCCAATACCTGGCCTACCATGTTAGCCATCTCTCCCTGGTGATGTTACTTAGTACATATGCCTCACTCAGCACTCTTAGGAAGGCATTCTTGTGTGCATCGGAACTTTGTAGCAAAGTAAGGATAGAAATCTGTGCCAGTGTTTTGTTCAGCTGATCAATGACTGAGTATCCTTTGGCTTGTATCTTTCTCTAGAGATCGCCGGGCCTGATTTTAGTGATGGTTGGCCGACTAGAGGCCTGATTGCTTGACTCGGCCAAATGCTCCGGGGTATAAACCCTACCGGTTCTTCTCATACCCTATGCCACAACGGCTTTCCCGAACTTGACCTTCCCCTTCCTTCGTGCCTCGGCTGTGTAGTCCCAAGGTATGGCCTTTGTGTGGAATGGTCTTACTGCTGACAATGCCACTGGGATTGGTCCAGCTATCTCTACTCCGAACGGAGCAAGCCCTTTAGGTGGTAAGACTGCAACTTCAAAGGGTATAGGCATGTTTGCTGGTGACATAAACTCAATCTCAATCGGCGTTGGCGTCTTTGTAGAGGATGGTGCTTCAAACTCAAATGGCAGGGACATGTTTACCTTGGCATCCCCAGAAGGCTGAATTTGGACCACAATCGGATTAAGGGTGACTACTGGCTTCTTTGGATCGTCGCTTCTGTGATTAAACCGATTGATCCCTTGGGGTCCCAATCCCTCTATCTCGATCATGTGAACACCTTCGCCCTTGTGGTCTGGTAGAGGGTTATTGCGTATGTGAGCACGTGATTTTTGCCCTATAAGAGAAATACTCCTAAAGATTCAAAATAAAACAATTTTAGTTTGCTTGCAATTGTTGTGAATTTTGTGTTATTTTTCTTCTATTATTT
>MU726200.1:0-46656 GCA_026770625.1 Nicotiana glauca | reverse complement strand
CCCCCACAGTGAGCGCCGGGTACCCATGGATCGGGCTACGCGCCGTAGCGATCATGTGCATTACATTCATGCATTAATATACTTATCTGCTTGATTGTTTCTGTTAACTGTTGTTACACTGTTAAACGTGTAGGAGTACGGTTCCTAGCTTTACTTTGTACTATATTTTGGGATTCCTTACTGTCAGACATTATATATGTCTATTACCACTGAGTAGGAAGTACTCACTTTACTCCCTGCACCTTGTGTGCAGATTCAGGTACTCCAGGAGCTATCTGAGCTTATTGCTGTTCTTCAGGGCTTTTACACGGAGTTGTCGAGGTAGCTGCCTGACGTCCGCAGGACCCGACTTCTCTCCTATTTTCTGTTATTTGACTTTTCCGCATACTTCAGACTATGTTGTACTACAGTATTATTATGCTATTCTGGTAGAGGCTCTTGACTCATGACCCCAGATCTTTGGGAGGTTGTCCAGTATTGTTGATTTTCGGATTTATTTCTATCTTTCAGTTATGCTTCTAGTTTAAATGTTGTTAATGGTTTTCAAACAAATGGTTTTGAGATTTATGCTCGGGTTGAGAGTGAAATTGTTTGGGCTTGCCTACCAGTTGTGTTGGGCGCCATCACGACCGGGATTGGGGTCGTGACAGTCAGTCAGGCAGATTCAGTGGTGCCTCGTCTGGAGGTAGGGATTCGTATGATATAGGCCATCCTCCTAAAGCTTTTCAGTCAGCACTTCAGGTTTCTCACGGCATTTTAGGTGGTCGTGGTTCTCAGATACAATATTCTGCTCAGCATTCCTACAGTGCTCTACCAGCTCCTATCAGTGCACCACTGATTCAGAGTTTCTAGGGTCGTCAGCCCCAGCAACCGAGGTCTTGTTTTACTTGTGGTGACACGAGGCACATTGCTAGGTATTGCCATCGAGCTTCAAGCAATTCTCCACATCAGGGTTCCCGTGCTATGGTTCAGGCGCCAGGTGTTGCATAGGCCGTCTAGCCAGCTAGAGGTGGGGGTAAAGGTGCTAGAGGTGCTAGAGATGGAGCTCAGACAGCTAGAGGTGGAGGCCAGTCAGCAGCAGGCCGACCTAGAGATGTAGTCCAAAGTGGTGGGGCCCAGCCCCGATGTTATGATCTTCCACCTAGGCCCAAGGCTGAGGCTTCAGAAGCAGTTATTACAGGTACTGTTCTGGTTTATGGCAAAGATGCTTCAATTTTATTTGATCCAAGGTCTACCTACTCGTGTGTGTCATCTTATTTTACACCGTATTTGGCCATGCCTAGTGATTCATTGAGTGTCCCAGTTTATGTGTCTACACCAGTGGGTGATTCTATTGTGGTAGATCGAGTCCATCATTCTTGTATTGTGGTGATTGGGGGTCTTGAGACTCGTATAGATTTATTGCTTCTGGAAATGGTTGATTTCGATGTTATATTGGGGATGGAATGGTTATCACCTTACCACGTTATATTGGAATATCATGCCAAGACTGTGACTTTGGCCTTACCGGATTTGCCTCATTTAGAGTGAAGGGGGACTTCTGGTCATTCTACCCGTAGTGTTATCTCTTATGTGAAGGCTCGACGTATGGTCGAGAAGGGATGTTTGGCCTATTTGGCTTATGTTCACGATTATAGTGCTGAGGTCCCTTCTATTGATTCTATGCCTGTTGTTCGGGAGTTTCTTGGGTATTTCCTTCAAACCTGTTGGGTATGCCACCCAACAGGGATATTGACTTTTGCATTGATTTGGCTCTGGGCAATCAACCCATTTCTATCCCGCCGTATCTTATGGCCTCGCCTGAGTTGAAAGAGTTAAAGGAATAGTTGCAAGATTTGTCGGAGAAGGGTTTCATTTGACCCAGTGTTTCGCCTTGGGGTGCCGGTGTTGTTTGTTAAAAAGAATGATGGGTCAATGAGAATGTGTATTGATTACCAGCAATTGAACAAGGTTACAATCAAGAATAAGTATCCGCTGCCGAGGATTGATGATTTGTTCGATCAGCTTCAGGGTGCCAAGGTATTTTCAGAGATTGAGATCTAGCTACCATCAGTTGAGGATTAGGGAATCCGATGTCCCTAAGACAGCTTTCCGCACTCGGTATGTCTATTCAGATATTGGAGGATATGCTCTAAGCTTGTGTCATTGACTTTGGAAGCTAGTGGAATCAGCTTTTGCCTTTAGCGGAGTTTGCCTACAACAACAACTACCAGTCGAGTATTCAGATGGCTCCTTATGAGGCCTTATATGATAGGCGGTGTCTGTCTCCGATTGGATGGTTTGAGCCGGGGGAGGCTCGGTTGTTGGGCACGGATCTGATTCAAGATGACTTGGACAAGTCAGGATCATTTAGGATAAGCTTTGTACAATTCAGTCCAGGCAAAAGAATTATGCCGACCGTAAGGTTCAAGATTTGGCCTTTATAGTCGGTGAGCGGGTATTTCTTTGAGTGTCGCCTATGAAGGGCGTGATGAGTTTGGGAAAAAGGGAAAGCTTAGCCCTAAGTTCATTGGTCCGTTTAGGATTCTTGATCGAGTGGGAGAGAGATGGCTTATAGACTTGTATTACCGCTGTATTACCGCCGAGCTTATCAGCCATGCATCTAGTGTTTCATGTATCCATGCTTCTGAGGTATCACGGCAATCCATCCCACGTGTTAGATTTCAGCACTGTCCAATTGGACAATGACTTGTCTTATGAGGAGAAGCCGATGGCTATTCTAGACCGGCAGATTCATCAGTTGAGATCGAAGAGTTTTCCTTCTGTTCGTGTTCAATTGAGAGGTCAGCCTCCTGAGGCATTGACCTGGGAGTCCGAGTCCGATATGTGGAGCCATTATCCTCATCTTCTCCCCAACTAAGGTACTTCCTTCTTTTGTCCGTTCGAGAATGAACAGTTGTTTTAGGGGTGGAGAATGTGATGGGTCATCACCTGCTTTACACTAAATTCTGTGTTTTCAAGGCCTTGAAAACCTCATTTAGAGTCACCTCGATTTGTGTGCGCAGTCCAGGCGCATAACCGAAAAGCTTAAATATGAAAATCTATGAAAAAATGATAAAATTTTGGCTAATAAATGAATTATATTGACTTCGGTTAGCGTTTTGGGTAAACGGACCCAAATCGTGATTTGACGATCCCGGAGGATCCGTAAGAAAATACGGGACTTGGGCATATGCCTGGAATCGAATTTTGAGGTCCCAAGCTCGAGAAATTAATTTTTAAAGGAAATTGTTTAAGGAAATTTTTCTTAAACAATTACTTAAATTTTAATTGGATCAATTACTAAAATTAACGTTTAATCAAAAGATGAACATTAACTTCAAGTGTAATCAGATTATCGTTTGAATTCGTGAGAATCAACCATATTATAGAGTGAATTAGCTCACGAATTGGATCCCGGGTCAGTTATCTTGCACCTAGCTAGTCAAATACCCCTATTTCTCTCATTAATATTTCTTCATTGCTCATCAGTTATCTTTTGTGATCAACTATTAAGTGCATAATTTTTAGAAGTTAATCGTAGTAATAGACATCACACCAAGTGTAATCAACTGAAGATTATTCGAATGCTATTTAAATCCAATCCATGTGGAGACGATAATTAAACTATACTATCTTTTACTAGCGAGCCTCTGAATTATCGAGCTCCTCCTGCTTCTTGGCGACCTCAGCACTGAGAGCCTCTGCCTTAAACCGGCACTCTTCAAGTGCAGTCAGGCCTGTTACATCCCATAATTTTGTGCATTGGATTTGTCGTAAGATAATTGATATAGGTTCAAGGGTAAGACTATTTTTGAGGTTATAAGTACTTATAATATTTATGACAGGTAATAAGTAAAGTCGTGAAGGTGAAAGGGTAAACGAGTTGAAGTAAATGAGGTTAGTCGAAGTTTGACATTTGGAGATAAAATACAGTTCAAGCTATAATACACCATATTTGTATACTAGTAATATACCACATGACCATGATAGTAAGGTATATGAAGTATACTAATATTTAAGTAAAATGAACTTAGAAATTATTATGTGGATAATTGGGTAATTAATAATTTTTGGTGAGAGATTAGCTAATTAATTATAAGCTTTGGATAAGCTTAAATAAGTTCCAACGTGGCAGCCAAGGAAAGCCCAATAAATGACTTTTGTCATAGAGCAAGATGGCACATTTAGGGAGTTTTGGTGGTTAATTATTGGGGGTGGATAAGCATTAATGTGGCAGCAATGTAGGGGTTTAACATTGACTAGACAAGTCTTGGAGTTAGGTGGCAAGATTAGAGAATTCTTGGCCAGCTAAGCTACAAAGTAAGGACTACCAACCAACAATTTTAAAGAGATGTTTTTACCTCATTAAGTATTGTTAAGGGGATGACACATGGCGTTAAGTTAGGCCAAGGATGGAACCAATATGCATATGAGTCATAGCACTTGATGTGCTTTGTTTACACATGAAATTCAAGCCTGCAAGCCTTCATATTATACTTCTTTTGTAATTGAGATATAGAAAAAAGGTTGGAATATTTCCTTCTATTATTAGGGAGTTTCTTACTTTAGAAACATAGCAAAAAAACATATATCCATGACAACATGAAACATGCCATGATCATAAGAAGTACTTAGTTCTTGTTCAAAAATTTAAAGGAGCAAAAGTTGTTCGTGGCAAGCTTAAGTAAAAGTATTTGATAAATTCCTCAAGTAAGGTATGTTAAGGCTAGTCATTCTTTCTTTTGTCTTGATCCAAGTAACGATACTTAAATGTAATGTTATTCCATAAGTGGCTCTAGTCTTAGCTGTTAAGGATATCTATGTTATTCATTCCTGTAAAGTGATATTCAAGCATGTCTGAGTATGTTCCTAAGTCTCTATTGAGGTATATGATAAAGATGTTAATATTTATAATATAGTGATACATGCATGTTCATTCATTAACCATCGTGCTACTGCCTGTTGGAAAGTTATGCATATTCATTTACCATCACGCTACACTCAGTTGGGCAGTCATGCATATTCATTTACCACCGTGTTTCCGCCGGTTAGGAAGTCATGCATTTACCACCGTGCGAAGGTCAGTCGGGCAGTTACCACCGGTTGGGCAATTATGTATCATTATTTACCACCGGTTGGAAAGTCATACATTTACCACCGTGCTCGGCTGGTTGGGCAGTCATGCATTTATCACCGTACGAAGGTTGGTTGGGCAGTTATGTCACGACCCCAAAATCCCTACAAAGGAGTCGTGATGACACCTAGTCTATAAACTAGGTAAACCTAACATTTTTTGTAATAACATGGATATTTACTAAGTTTAAATTAAATTACTCTGAGCAAATTACAATTCTCAAAACCTGTGGTACAAGTCATAAGCCTTTCTAAAAGTAGTTATACAAATTAAATACGTCACTATTCCGAAACAAAAGGAACATATGAAAATAAGTACAACTAAAGGTGACTTCGAGACCTGCAAACGATGCAGCAGGTTTACCTTGAGTCTCCGCCATAATGACCCACACAGCTACTATCGACCAAATACCTGGATCTGTACACAAAAATATACAGAAGTATAGTATGAGCACACCACTGTGGTGCCTAGTAAGTATCAAGACTAACCTCGGTGGGATAGTAACGAGGAATAGTCAAGACACCTACTGGTCAAATAAAACGAATAGGATAGGATAATAAAATATCGAGATAAAAATAACGAGGTAATACCAATAGCGGAGAGAAATCAAAATACCAACAACAGGGACAATAAAGGGAGAACACGGGTAATAACTAACGATAAACAAGTAAATCAACACTGACATAATAGGAACAGAGACAAGTAATAATGTTCTCAAATGAAGAAGGCAATGCCAACACAGCCAATCACATCATGACTAGTACACAATCCCTACCATCTCAACCCTCGATTTCTCATATTATAATCTCAACTTTCAAACCTTCAGTACACACGGCACTTGTGCCCTCATATTTTTCCATCTCACTTTTAACAACAAAATCAATATGCTATATATTACATAATGTCCGTATAAATGCACTCAAGATGTTCAAGAAATCTCATTTACATAATATAAAGTAAATTACAATTTCTAAAGTAATTAGGAAAATCCAACGAGAAAAGTTAAAGTTGTTTAATATAATTAAATGCTAGCAGTATAAAGTAATATAAGAAAATAAGAATAACAACGGCTATAGTAGAGACAAAATAATCACAAGAGGAATCCAGCTCAATACAGAGATAACAATCGGGGATCTCTCAGTAACCCGAGGATCTCTTAGTATCCTCAATATGTGTGCTGGGGATCTCTTGGTATCCTCAATATATGTGCTGGGGATCTCTTGGTATCCCGAGGATCTCTTAGTATCCTCAATATATGTGCTGGGTATCTCTTGGTATCCTCAATATATGTGTTGGGGATCTCTTGGTATCTCAAGGATCTCTTAGTAACCTCAATATATGTGTCGGGATCTTTTTTTATCCCGAGGATCTCTTAGTATCCTCAATATATGTGCCGGGGATCTCTTGGTATCCCGAGGATCTCTTGGTATCCTCAATATATGTGATGGGGATCTCTTGGTATCCTGAGGATCTCTTAGTATCCTCAATATATTTTGGTGAGGATCTCTTGGTATCCCGCACTACAGTTCATATCAATATAAATATACATGCTCACGGCATCACCCTTCGTGCTTTGTTACTCTTCCTCACCCAAACAGTAGAAACAACAATATCCCGGCAAGGGAATCAATCAATAGAAACAATAACATCCTGGCAAGGGAATCAACGATAGAAATAATAACATCCCGGCAAGGGAGTCAACAATAGAAACAATAACGTTCCAATAAGGGAATCAACAATAGAAACAATAACATCCCGACAAGGGAGTCAACAATAGAAATAATAACATCTCGGCAAGGAAATCACCAATAGAAACAATAACATCGCGGCAAGGGAGTCAACAATAGAAACAATAACGTCCCGGCTAGGGAATCAACAATAGAAATAATAATATCCAGGAAAGGGAGTCAACAATACATAATAAGGGTTACGGAAAAACCAAGAAGTACGATAACCTCAACAAAACAACAAGACATAATAAACACGTGATAGCTATACCGATAACCACAACACTTGGACATGTAACATATTTTCACGAAGTCATAGAGGAACTTACAATCAAGGAGTATCAAGACAATAAGAAAGGCAATCACTTCAATTAAGGCAATTAAGGGTCAATGTAACACGTAGAATTAGAGGAAAGCTAATAACGTCATATAGAGCATATAGAGGCAATTTAAGAAATTATAAAAACCAATTATAACGGGCTACTTTTCCCATAATAAACATAAGGACCTAAGAAATCTAGATCAAATTTCCCGCAAATAAGTCCGAGCATCCACTCGTCACCTCGCATACATGGACTACAATTAGCATAGAAGGCTCAAATCATAAGGGAAAGTCCCCCACACAAGGTTAGACAAGATACTTACCTCAATCCGGACAATTCCATACTTAATTTAGCTTTTCCTTTACCAATTCATCAACGTTCGACTCAATCTAGCAAAAAATGACTTGAATACATCAAGCAATGCAAGAAAAAATAATTTCAATTGACAAAACTATGTTTCTTATACAATTTGTAAAAAATCAACAAAAGTCAATTCCCTGGGCCCGCACCTCGGAACCTGACAAAATCTATAAAATTCGAACACTCATTCCGCTACGAGTTCACCCATATAAAAATTATCTAATTCTGATACCATTTGGTCATTCAAATCATCATTTTATATTTTTGAAAGATTTCACAATTTTTCCCAAATTTTCCTTTAGATTCTCATTAATTTGATGTTAAATCTAAGATATAATCATAAAATATAGTTGGAAATTGATTAGAGATACTTACCCAATGATTTGGAGAAGTTTGAGTCCTTGGAAAATCGTCCATGGAGGTTTAAGGTTTCAGAAAATTGAAAAATGTATGAAAATCTCGTCAAAAACCTCACTTAACAGGCCTCAGATGTCGCTCCCAAGGTTTGAATTTACGACCCAGGGTTTGCATTTGCGAACCCCTCACAATTACGAACAACACAGGGATGGCAGAAGTCACATTTGTGACAAAAATCTTGCATTTGCGAACTTGGCATCGCAAATGCGATAAAAGTTCGCATTTGCGACCACACTAGAACTAGCATTTTTTCATGACACGAAATTGAGCATACCTTTCCTCATACGATATCCAAATTCAATGATTCTTTTTCCTATGGCTTCGTAATTTTGATATGGATCTAATGGTTCAAACAAAACTAAATTTGGATTTTATTTGCTTAATACGATATTATTTTTGCTTGAAGAAACGATGATGAAGCATCCAGAAACAAGCACAACATAGCCTAAACCTATCTAACTAACCCAAGCCCTCGGGGCTCCAAACCAAATATGCACATAAGTCTAAAAACATCATATGGATTTGATCGTGCAATCAAATCATCAGAAAAACATCAAAAACTATGAATTTAACCTCAAAACTTATGATTTTCTAACTTTTCAACCAGACGTCCAAATCACGTCAAATCAAATTTTGGTTTTCACCAAATTTTACATATAGGATTAAATATCATAACAAACTTATACTGGAATTCAGAACCAAAATACGGGCCCGATACCAACGAGTTCAAATATTAATTCATTTCTTTATTTCCTTTAAAAACCAGCACAACAATTTTCTTCAAAAATTGTTTTTAAGGTTAGGGACCTCGGAATTCAATTCTGGGCATACGCCAAATTCCCATATTTTATCGCGGACCTCCCGAGATTGTTGGAAAATAGATCCGATCCATTTACCAAAAATGTTGAGCAAAGTCAACTAAAAACCAAATTTTAACTCTAAAAATTACTATTTTTTTTCTTCATATTTTCACATAAAAGCTTTCCGATTTCATGTCCGGACTGCGCATGCAAGTCGATACACATTATATGAAGCTACTTGTGACCTCAAACTGCCAAACTGGATGAAATTGCTCAAAACAACCAGTGGGGTCGTTACAAGTTACCACCGATTGGGTAGTTATGTATCATTGTTTACTATCGATTGGGCAGTCATATACTTACCACCGTGTGACGGTCAGTTGGGCAGTTACAATTGATCAATTGGGCTGTCATTCATCATACGATATGGATAACAATTTCAAAGAGAAGCATTGTATATATAAGTATAGTAAGTATGCATATACAGAGATTCAGGTTAATTCTTATATGTCCTTAATTTATATTGACTTATGGTTATATTTCAGTTCTGCCTTACATACTCAGTATATTATTCGTACTGATGTCCTTTTGTTGGGGACGCTGCATTCATGCCGGAAGGTATAGATAATCAGACGAGACCTCATAGTAGATGAGGTTAGCATTTAGCGAAAGATCAGTAAGACTCCACCTCATTCGGAGTGAAGCCGAGTCTATGAGTCATCGTACCAGAGTTTTGCTACAGACTTATAGGTATGACGTTACCCTGTCCCATTTGATATCAAATAATCTTAGAGGCTTTGTAGACATAGGTTCATTTTGTATAGTATGTCAGAGGCCTTGACGGCCCATATGTAATCATGTTTTAAGAACAATGGTTCATTGATACAGCGTTTGCCCACTTATAGTTATACATAATGAGTTGTGACCATGATAGTTACAGAAGAAAAAATGAGTTACTGAGTGATTCGCTCGGGCCAGTACGGTATTGGGTGCCAGCCACGCCTCCCCAGATTGGGTCGTGACAGGACCACTTGAGCGTGGTGGTCACTGCATTGGGCCTCTATGCCCCTACTAAGCTCGAGCTCCTCCGCTTTGCTCCTCAACATCCTTTCAAGGAGGCTACATTTCTCCACATCCTACATCATCTCCTCGCCCCTCTTCTTTAATTCCTCCCCCAGGACCCACACATTTTCGCCTTCGCGCACCTAACACCAGAGCTCCCGGTACTTTCTAATGCACGTGGTATACTTGTCTTTCAACTTCACGCAAATTTCTTTACATCTCCTCACCCATTGAGCACTCTCAATCTCTAGAATAACTGTCTACAAAACAAAGAAAAGGTGTTAAACTTACAATGAAACTAAGGCATAAGAAAGGAACAAATGATAGTCGCACTTTCCCTGAGAGTAAGACCAGCAATGTTATTTGACAGAATACTGTCATTTATTGTTTCGAGGGTTGTACCCTCAATCTCAGAACAAAGATGACCGAGGGCAGGAACTACTCCCTCAGTATTTACAAGTATATTACGATCCATCGGAAGTGTAAGAGTCCTGGAGCATGATGGTAGGCTAGGAACACATGATTTAGCCGCATTTTGCACTCTTATTACTGCACTTTGAGCGTGTTTGAGCTTAAATGTTAGTGCATTGAACTTATTATGTGTTTTATGCCTTTTAGGAAGTGATTCCAAGTTTAAAAGATAATTTAGAATTGAACAATGTGGAGCTTTGAAGTCTGAGTAAAATCCCAAGGAATTAAACTGGGATCGTGTTCACGGGTTGAGAGCCAAGTCTGGATGTCAAAACGTGAAGAAAAAAAAATACTCTGTGAAAATTATACTGCCACGCTGCATGGGGCAGCGTGGCAGTGATTTTTTGCTGTTGTCTGTCAGAAGCTGCTCTCTGAACTTTCTCACTAGCTCTCCGCATGGGGCGGTGCGTCTGTGTGATTTTATCAGAGAACCTTCCTGTTTCGGCTTGGAAAAGGAATTTTCGCACGGGCCCACTTCTACATGGTATAAATACACCAAAAAAACGTTTTTAGAGGACTTTTGGCCTTGGAAGCTTTGGGAGAGAATTGGAGGCTACATGACACAGAATTTCATCATCTTCCCATTATCTCAATATGAGAGTTTGGATAGTAACGTTATATTGATTATTTCTCACTCTTTAATTATATTTGTGATTACTTTCTCCATCATTATGGTGTAGTTTACCTAAGGGTTTGACATAATTTGGTGACTTGCTTGTTGTTTATGGATTTGACTACTACTTAGTTGCTTGAATTTACTAGAGGAGCTTTAATATAATTGTGATTTTATTCTTTATAGTGTCTAATCGAAAGAGGAACATATTATTAAATATTATTGTGGCGTATGCCTTAGTTTATTTTGTTGATTCTTCAATGTAATCGAGAGAGCTTTTTGAGTTACCATTTAAATTAAGATTGAGAAATATTCGCGAGAAGTTTCTCTTAGATCATTCCTACCAATAGATTCTTGAAAGTTTTATCGCACTTCACATTAGTTTATTTGAAAGATTTAGATTTAATCGAGATAGGAGTTTGAGTCGGAAGTATAAGATAATCACCTATTGAATTCATGAGAATCGATAAACCTCAAGAGTGAAATATAATAGCATCATATTCATAATAACACTCTTGCACCTATCACGTCAAAACCATTGTTCCTCACATCGATAAGAAATCGACTTTGTTAATCTCTAGTTTTGTTGCAATCAGTCGTCAATTGCTTTACTTTAGTAGTTAATCGTAGTTTATTATCATTAAAAATTTACTTTTGATCACCCTGAATTCTGTTAAGCAAGAAATTACTTAAGCATTGTTTAAGTCCAATCCCCGTGGAGACGATAATTAAACTATCCTATTTTTGGCTAGCGAGAATTAATTTCGTGTTTTGTTTTTCCCTCATCACATTTTGGCACCGTTGCCGGGGACTGACAATTAATAGTATCAAATTAGTTTTTTGTGCTAATTCAGGAATTCATTTTTTTTATTCTTCACGGCTTTCCTCTTTCGTTTGCAGGCAACAAATTGATATCTCTAGTGTATGACTCAATCTTCTTCAAAGGAATTGATTCCATACAATCCAGAGGTGGAAAAGAGTCCGCGACAGTTGAGGAAAGAGAAAGAACTCACAGGGAAGTTCTTGGGTCAACCTTAAACCCCAAAACACATGGCTAAACGGTAAGGACAATACATTTTACTACAAGAGAGGAAGCGTAACATAGAAAAGAAACTACACGGATAGCAGATAAAGCATCATGTAGAGCTACTGATGAGACCGTCGAAGATGATGTGGGTCGAAGATTCAATCTAAATCAAGCCTTAGTTGAAGACCAGTTCGAGAATATGGTACCCAGGCCTGGTAGAGCATTGTGTGATTATGCCAGACCAATCTACAATCAGGGATTTTCCAGTGTCAAACCTTCACCAGTAGCTGTAAATAATTTTGAGTTGAATCAAGGCTCGCTTAAAATTATCCAGAACAATTGTATCTTCAGAGGGAAGGTGAATGAAGATCCTAACACTCACTTGATGGATTTGAGGTAATTACGAACACCTTCTAGTACAATGGAGTGTCAAAAGATGTAGTAAACTTAAGGGCATTCCTCTTTTCACTGAAGGATGACGTGAAGCACTAGCTTCGTAGCTTACCAATGGGGTCGATAAGGACATGGGAAGGTATGACTAAAATATTTCTTGACAAATACTTCTCAGCTGTAAAAAAGTGAAATTCGGAAGGGAAATTCACAACTTTTGCTAGACGAACACTGAAACAGTTTTTGAGGCTTGGAAAGATTCAATGAGATAGTGAGGAAGTGTCACCATAATCAGATTGAATTATGGATTCAACTCCAGGACTTTTGGATAGACTGACACCTCCCTCACGATGAACTCTGAACGCGGCAATTGGAGGTCATTTAATGAAGAAGACTCCTGAGGATATTGTGGCAATTTTTGATGAGTTCTCTGAAGATGCTAACCAGAGGCCCGCTGAGAGTAATGATAGAAGAAAATCAGCTGGGGTGCACCAGGTAAACTTTAACACATCAGTGCAAACCCGGTTAGACACCATGGCCATAGAGATAAGAAAGTTGACATTGGCCAAGGTATAGAGTAAGCCGCAAGTAACATGTGAGTTTTTTTGGAATGGGACACCCTATATATGAGTGTCAAGCTTCAGTTGAAGTAATAAATATTGTAGGAAGATTTGACATAGGCCACTACCAGAGTGGTAATAATTTTAACTCTACGGGACAGATAGATGTAGTCTTTTCCTGGAGTTCACCAAGTGGTAGAATGAACTCATGGCAGCAGAATAATCTAACACCCTAGGGGAAAGGAGCTTCAGGATTTCATAATCAACAGAGGCAGCAATACCAACCTCCACATTCTAATCAATCTATCATGGACGGTCTAATGAATGCCTTCATTATTAAGACAGATGAGAGAGTTGAAACTAATGGTACATCTATTCAAAATATAGAGAGGCAAGAGGAGCATATTGCTAATCCGTTATCTGAGAGGTCTCCAGGAACGCTTCCTGCAAATACCGAAAGGAATCCAAAGAAAGCTATAAATGAAGTGTCTTTGAGGAATGGCAAAGTATTGCAAGATCCATTGGTAGTTGAGAAACATGAGTTACGGGAAATAAAGTTCATAATGAAGTGAGGGCAGAGAAAGAGGATGATCTGAAGGTGAAGAACAAATCTAAAGTTCTAACAAGGAAGAAGAAAGACAAACAAATGATGCTCAAGCAGGTATTTGACAAAGGTGCTTTCACATATTCCGGCTTAAGCTAAATTTTTTAAGGAGTTATTCCAAGAAGTGGAAAGTTGAAGAAACATCGGTGGTCAAGCTCACAGAGCATTGTAATTCCATTTTGCAAAATAAGCTCCTTCAAAAGTGTGGAGATCCAAGGAGTTTTGCTATACCTTGATCTTTAGGAAGTACTAAGTTTAAAAGATCTTTGTATGATTCATGTGCTTCCATTAGTCTTATGCCTTTGTCTATTTTCAGAAACTGGAGGGAGAGATTGGAGAAATCAGGTCGATACCTGTGTCTTTGCAGCCGGTGGATCAGACCTCACGGGGGCATATGCAGGAATTTTGTAAGCGATGTCGAATTTTATAGAAGAATTGGGATATAACTTTGATTATCATACTTTTAGATAAGAAATAACCTTAGTCAATTGGTTTTGTTGAGTCTTAAGTTGGAAAAAGTCCTAAGTTCAATTCCACTTCATCACAATTTTTAACCACAAAGGCTCTCTCAAATACTTGCAAAAGAAAAATGTGATAGTTGAGGTTTGAACCTTTGACCTCCTAGAGCAAAATCATGCACATAATCAACACACCAAAACAAAATTTATGTCAAGTGGTATCATTTTTTCCTACTTATCCATTTGCGTATAATATTAATACATATATTTAGTAAAATTTTCTAACGAAGTGGTGTCACGTGACACCGCTTCGGTAAGCGTGCATCCGCCCCTGAGACCACAATCATACTTGAAGGAATAGTGGAAGATGTGATGGTTCGGGTGGACAAATTTATGTTCCCTGTTAACTTCACTGTGGTGAACATGTAGGAGAATAGGGAGGTCCCTCTAATTTTTGGAAGACCCTTTTTGGCTATGGGCAGAGCAAATATGAATATTCAGGAAAGACAACTCATGCTCAGAGTGGGGGAAGAAAGTCTAATTTTCAAGATAGAAGGAGAAAGGGGGGCCCTAAAGCAGCAACTTGGAGAGAGTCAAATGAATAAGAGTGGGGTGTACCCAAAGAAGGCTGAAAATAAGCTCTCAGCATGTGTGCTCTGGGTCGGGCATGCAAGGGAGATCCTAACTTCGATTCAGACCCCGACTAGATGAATGAGGAAAGTTTCCTTTACCTCTTACTTTTTATTTACGTGTCATAGGGACATGCCACAATTTAAAGTGTGGGTGGGGATGTAAATATGTATACGTGTGTTTGTTTTTGTTTCTTTTGATTGAAAAAATAAAAATTGACTTTTCTCGACGATAGATTTCCTCGGTTGTCTTCTTGATAGATTAAAGTCGAAACATTTTTTTAGCCATTTATTTTGTTTTGTTTGGTTAGTTAGTGTAACAATTCTCCCTTTTTTGTGCCGCGGTTCTTTTCCAAGGTTTTTTTTTTGAACTGGATGTAGTTAGTTTTTTCTTTTAAGAATAGGGAAGTCTTGTGCTATGTATTAAATGAAGATGACTTTTCTTGACGTTTTTGTGCCTTGGGAGTAGTAAGTGCCTTAGTTGTGATGCATATGCCCAGTTCTTGACTCATGTATAAGTGCCTCAAATTTGTTTATATGACTATGCTTAACTGTTTTAACTAGAGAGTCGGGATAGATTCGTTCCTAAGTAAGTTATGTGACAATGTGTGTGTAAGATTTTGTTGATATTTTGTACATGTCAGTTAATGTCTAGAACTTGCCCCGTGTGTTTGCAAAGCTAAATAGTAGTCTTGTTTAGTCTAGAAAGTGATATAAGCATTTCTTTGTTGAGCCAATTATATGCTCTTACCCACCTAATTAATGGATATCTTAGTTAGCCTCGTTGAGACTGTAATCCTACTTCTTTGGCAACCACACTACAAGCATGATCTATTTTATTTGAATTGACTATCTATTTGAACCTGTACCTCTCTTGAGCAATTAAAATTGTTATGAGCTTGTTACGAGCTTAATGAAGGTATGCTAGATTTTTGGGCGGAGCTAAGAATAATTTATAAAGGTGCACTAGTTGAAAATTTTTGAAAGCCACATGTAAGGGAAAAAAAGAGAAAGAAAAATCATTCAGAACTTTGAAAAAAAAAGTGTATAAGACCCCGAACCGGTAGGCAGCATCAAGATTGGGGCTGAAGTCAAAGCTGTCTTGAGCTTTTGGAAGCTCGCCTCACACTCCTCTGTCCACTGAAATGGGGCACCCTTTTGGGTCAATCTAGTCATAGGGGCCGCAATCGATGAAAACCCTTCCACAAAGCGACGATAATAACCCGCCAAGCCCAGGAAACTGCGAATCTCTGTAGCTGAGGAGGGCCTAGGCCAACTCTGCACGGCCTCAACCTTCCTCGAATCCACCCGAATGCCCTCACTCGATACCACGTGGCCTAGGAATGCCACGGAACTCAGCCAGAACTCACATTTTAAGAACTTTGCATATAATTTCTTCTCTCTAAGGGTCTGAAGCACTGTCCTCAGGTGCTTCTCATGATCTTCCCGACACCGGGAATACACCAGAATGTCATCAATAAAAACAATAATGAATGAGTCAAGATATGTCCTGGATACACTGTGCATCAAATGCATAAAAGCTGCTGGGGCATTGGTCAGCCCAAATGATATAACAAGGAACTCGTAATGACCATACCGAGTCCTAAAGGCAGTATTCAGGATATCTGGCTCCCGAATCTTCAGTTGATGGTAACTTAAGCACAAATCAATCTTGGAAAACACCTGTGCGCCCTAAAGCTGGTCAAACAGATCATCAATACGAGGTAAAGGATAACGGTTCTTCACTGTAACTTTGTTCAACTGGCGATAATCAATGCACATACGCATAGAACCATCCTTCTTCTACACAAACAAGACAGGAGCACCCCACGGTGAAACGCTGGGTCGAATAAAACCCTTGCCCAGCAATTCCTGCATTGATCCTTCAACTCCTTCAACTCAGGAGGAGCCATGCGATACGGAGGAATGGAAATGGGCTGAGCGCCCGAAAACAGATCAATGTCAAAATTAATGTCTCTATCGGGCGGCATGCCCGGAAGGTCAGTTGGAAACACGTCGGGGAAATCCCGTACCACTAGGACTGAATCAACAGAAGGGGTATCAATACTGACATCTCTCACATAAGCTAAATACGCGGCACATCCCTTATCAACCATACACTGAGCTTTAAGGAAAGAGATAACTCTACTGGGAGTGTGATCTAAAGTACCACTCCACCCAATACGTGGAACACCTGGCATAGCCAGCGTCACGGTCTTGGCGTGACAGTCAAGAATAGCATGATGGGGCGACAACCAGTCCATGCCTAGAATAATATCAAAGTCAACCATACCGAGTATAATAGATCCTCCCTGGTCTCAAAACCATGAATAGTAACCAGACATGACCGGTAAATGCGATCCATAACAAGAGAATCTCCCACAGGAGTAGAAACATAAACGGGGGTACTCAAAGAATCCCGAGGCACACCCAAATGCGAAGCAAAATAAGAAGACACATAGCACCCAGGCGCAAGTGCTCAAACTTCGCTCGCCATGAATCCCTGAGGCTCTGGGGAACAAACTCTCTCATAAACATGTCTGAAAACTGGGTCCAAGTCAGTGAGGCGGCCTCGACTGGACTGTCCAACTCATAAGTATGCCACCAATCATAGGCAGCTTCCCGAAGCTAAAAGGCAGTGAAAGAGACCCCGCTAGACTCCACTATACCCATAGTGCGAAGGATACGATGAAACTCCTCCAAAAATCCCAAGGCGTCATATGATGCTAAGCCACTAAACACTGGGGGATCATATTTCTTGAACCTCTCTAGTCTACGCTGCTCGTCCTCGGAAGCAGCTGACCTATCCCCGGGCTGTACTGGTGTTGCAGGCGGTGTAGGAATAATCTCCGGAGCTTGCTCAACCTGCACTCGCTGCTCGGGAGTGCGACGGCGGGAGTTTGTGCTCCTCCCCCAGCCTGGGATGTGGCTGCAGTAAGGGGAAGTAACCCAGCCTGAGCCAAGGTGGTGTACATGCTCATGAACTAAGCCAGAGTCTCCTGGAGCGCTGGAGTAGTATTAGCAGTGGTAGGTGTGCCAGGTGCTTGGGCTCTAGCCAAATCTGCTGGTGGTACCTCGGCGGCAACTCGCGCAGGTGTTGTGGCTGCACCACGTGTGCGTCCTCGACCTCTACCCCGGCCCCGGCCTCTAACGGCGGCAGCAGGAGGCGTGGGTGCCTGGTCCTCTCGTGTAGCACGTGTCCTCACCATCTGTGAGAGAATAGAAGATATAAGTTTAGAATTGATGTCAAACTATCGCACGACAAGGAATTCAAAAGAAATGAAGATTTTTCCTAAACAGTTACATAGCCCCTCTTAGATAAATACAGACGTCTCCGTACCGATCAGCGAGACTCTAATAAACCGGCCTGTGTTCTGTGAATCCTATGAACCTAGAGCTCTGATACCAACTTATCACGATCCTAGTTCACCAACCGTGAACATGTCATGACGACACCTGGTCCTTATGACCAGGTAAGCCTATTATTGCTGAAACATAATAATTGTGGAAAAATAAATAGAGAAAATCAAAATAAATATTTAAAGGAAACAGTACTGAATGCCGCTTGGCATGTACAACTCGATAATACAAATCCGAAACGATTCCCAAAACCCGAAAACTCACGGGCAACACAGGCTATAGAAGTATATAGTATGGCTCCAAAACTCCAGAATGTCTAACAACCGAAAGAGAGAAATCTAAGTACTAAAGATAGAGTAAGAGGGAGACTCGTCGGTCTGCGGACGCAGCAGATCTACCTCGAAGTCTCTAAAATCCTCCTGCCTCACTGATAGTGCGCCTGAGTAGAGGTACCTGGATGATCCGCACATGAAAAACATGCACAGGAAGGTCATGAGTACACCACAACGGTACTCAGTAAGTGCCAAGCCTAACCTCGGTTGGGTAGTGACGAGGAAAGGTCAGGGCCCTACTGAGGCAAAAATATAACAATAGCAATAATTAACAATATGGAAAATCTGACATAAATAATAAATACAGCGGTATATTAAGGCAAATCAAAGAAACAATAATAACTACAAGGATAGAGTAAAACACAGAGTAAACACAGCTCAATGTCTGTCACACCTCCTTTTTTACATCTACCCCGAAAGATAAATGTATAAGGGAGTTTTTCCATTTAAAGTGACATTATTTGAAATGAGATTGTTTATTTGTTTTTAGAGTCACCACTTGGGAAAGGATTGGCTTTTGGTGTCCTAAGTCACCAGTTTAACTTAAATCCCAAATCGAGGAAAATTTTGACTTTCCGAATGGAGTCTGCGAACCAGAAATTCTAAGTAAGTAATTCTATTGACCCGAGGGAAGGTGTTAGTCACCCTCGGATCCCGTAGTTCTAGCACGGTCGCTTAACTACTATAAATGGCTAAATATCTGATTTTAATACACGTTTCAACTTAAAGTGCAATTTAAAATACTTACCGCTTTTAAATTAATTTTTAAGGAATTTGCAACATTGTTAAAACACGCCTCGAATCACGTCATATAAATGCACCCGTGATTTTTGATATATTCTAATGCCGTTGAGATTTGGATTTGGGTCACATAAATGTGCAACCGTATTTAGGAAGGTAAAGTTATTTAATGACGGCCCTAAATCGACTAGCGTATTGTTAACTTTGAGGAAGGCCGTGAAATTCGCTAAACAGCCCATCCCGAATTCTAAGCATTTTTAGGATAAGCATTTGATGAGGGCCCCGCAATTTGTGCATTTTTTTTGGCGAGGCTCATCTCATTTTATTATTAAAAGGCTAATCTAGAGCAATCTAAGGTTTTCTATTTAAATGTCTCTAAAAATGAAGCAAATGGCCTAATTAGTTATTATTACTCAAATAAAATATCTTACTAAAACCCTTTAGCAATTTTTTGGGCCTGAACTTGGCCCAATAAAAGAAATCTCAACCACCTTGGTAATCGGCCTGCATTTAGGCCTAAACGAGAAAGGAAATATCTTTTGACACTGGGCCCCAAACGGGTTCAGGCCCAGGTGTGACTTCAAGGGGAACAGTCACGTTTTGGGCCTTCAACATGGGCCCATATTACTTTATCTCCAGCCTGTGACTTTAATGCATAACAAGCTTGACATTTCTCCATGACAATTGCAACTCACTAGCTTGATTATCCAAATAGATTAAACTAATTAACCAATGTATTTGAAATTACATCCTAATGATTCCTATGTATGAATTAAACCAGTAGAGAAGGACTGAACGAAATAGCATGCTTGACACTAAACTCTGCCTTTGTTCTAATACCAACTCATAATCTGTTTCGGATTTAATTTATGCTAACAGTTTAATTTCTAACTAGACTTGAATCAATTGAGGACTACTAACTTCCTGGACAACTCATCAATCACAGAAGAAGTTCATCAGTTACAAGAGAGGCTTATGATGTTTAAATTGATTTTACAATCATGCTTCCTTTTTATAGAACGAAATCTAATCAACAAGATATTAACATAAACCTCACTATCACTGAATGATCATTTCAAGCCTGTTAGTCTCAAACAGTTCTAATTATACAATCACATACAAATCAGAACTAAGCTACATTAAGCTACTATTGAACTATCAATATATAACAGTCCAAATTAGTTCGAGACAGTCCAGATTATATAGTCCAAGCTTATGAACAATCAGATCAAACTAAACTACACTAAACAATTATGCCTAGCATTCACCTACTATTCATGTATAACAGCTTAAACAGTCACGGTTCAAGGAGGAGGTGATCAATCTTTCATTTCATTTTCACTTCAAAATTACATCAAGCCAATTTGGAAATGTGTACCTGGAGATTGAAATAAAAATGGAAGGAAATAGAGGTCAACCAAGTAGTAACACAACAGCAAATGCAGTTCCAACAGCAGAATCAACAACCAGCAAACAAGTTTGGACTGATTTGACCCAGAAATGAGAATAAGTGAACAACAGCTACTGAAATATGCTAAAACAGGCTTGATCGACTCTAAACACACTTCAAAATTGACCCAGGAGCTTCAGAAACAAACTAGCAATCAACCCTAAGCTAGAGGGTGCACTTCAATCACCAAATCTCGAACGTAGCTTGAAATTCAATAGAACAATACTCCTTTTTTTGAGTTTTCCGTTATGCTTTTCTATTTTTTTGGTTTTGAAGATTTTGAGTTTTGAAATTCAAATTGTAGTTTGAAAACTTGGAAAATGCTTTAGAGGGAATTTTTCAGATCTGTGTCAAACTTGTTAATCAAAGCACTAGGGCTGCCTTTTATAGGCAAAGAAAGGGGGCAGAATGTTCTGGAAGAGTTTACTCATTCCCCCCCCCCCTTTATTTTCAGAAATTGCATATTAATCCTAAAATTTTTACTTGTTTCTCAAGTTATTGCTTTTAGAATGCTAAAACTTACACCTAGACCCCTTCTAGAAGGATCTGAGGTGTTCTAGCTTGGTCTTCCTACCTATGAAATACCTATACTACCCTTATTTGAATTCTGGAATTACTAACTTTAACAAACTAGGCCATTTTCAATGCCCAAAATACCCCTGACCAACCCCTAGAATTACTATCCTAGCTGAAATCTACCAGCTATAACCAACAAACCTAAAGTCTAAATTAATGGACCAAAAATACTGAATCAAAGATCAATTAACAACTAAACTAATTTAAACTAAAAAAATATTAATTAACACAGAACGAAATGAATACCTAAAACAAAATTGAAACTAGAGTCTAGCAGAAAACACATTACAAAACTAATGATCATGTGTTCAAACTAAATACTACACTATTTATCAATTAACGATTGAACTAACTATAACTAAACTAATAGTTAAAAAAAATAATCAAAACAGAAAAATCGAAAACTAAATTAATAGGATCTAATTACTGAAAATTGAGTTAAACACAAACAAACAAATGCATGGAAGAACAAAACACATATAAAATCGAGAAAAAAAAGAAAGAAAAGAATTAGAAAACTTATCTGACTAATTTTAGGGTTCTGCCGCCCTTACCGATTTCCAGCGAGATTTGAATGTTTCTAGTGACGGAATTGGCACGAGGGAAGTGAGGGGGTCGTATGGTAAAAATTTGGGTTCAATTGGGTGAATTAGGGTTTTGACCGGAACTTTGACTGGAGATTCGAGCAGTTCCGGCCAGATTTTTGGGACGGGGTTTTGGGGTTTCATAGAGGGGGTCACGGCGGTCCTATGGTGTTAATTTGGTTGAGTTTGGACGGTTTTGTGTTTTGGCCGGAAAACTTCGATTTAAAATTCGAGCGAATTGGCTAGGATTTGAGAGAAACGGGTTGTGGATATGGAAAGAGGAGGAAGAGAGGAGTAAAGGGTGTATTTTTTGAGTGGTTTGGAGCTTCGCCGCGGCGGCGATTTCCGGCCGGCGGCGGACAGCGGAATAAGGCGGAGACACGGTGGGGGATGATGGCTTTACACCGGTGTTACAGGGTACGAGGAAGATGAGGGATGTTTTTTAGGTTTTGGATTATTTTCGGACAATTTTATTAAATTCTTTGTATTGGTGAGGGTCGTAGGATCATGGGGAATGGATGGCCAGGATGGACTGACGCCAAACGGCGTCGTTTTAGCTCTGCCTGGCCGGACCGGACCAAGACCTTTGGGTTGTGGTCAATTCGAACTGAGTTGGAGGAGATGTGCTCGAATTAATTTGGTATTGGCCCAATCTTGGTGGCCTGCTTCTCTTTTTTTTTTTCAATTCTATTCTTTTATTGATTTCTTTCTTTTTCTCTTGTATTAGTTTTTCTTTATTTTACTTATTTTTTTTTTGAATTTTCTGATTTTATTGAATTTAAGATCTAAAACTAAAGGACCCAAATTAAATCTAAGATTATACTAATTAATTTCCAACATTAACTAATGCTTAAACCAAAAAATGTAAAATGCAAAAATTTAAAATTGCAAAAGGATTATTTTTGTTATTTTTCTCTTGTTTTAGTAATATTGATCGACTAAAAATATAAAATCGAATTCTAAATGCAAATGTACTATTTTTGTACTTTTTGTGAATTATGGTAACTAAAATGCACACAAAAATGCAAACAAGGCACAAAATTATGCAATTAATTCGAATAATAAAGAAAAATCCTAATTCTAAGGAATTTATAGGAGTAATTTAAGCGCGGCAAAAATCACGTGCTCACAATGTCAAAGATACCAATGAGGGTCTCCTAGGATACCGTCCTGTAGCTCTTTTCTCAACTGTCCAGTGGATCTCCCGGGATACCGTCCCGTAGTCTAAGTCACGTACCAATACCAAAGGATCTCCCGGGATACCATCCCGTAGTCCAATCATCAATGTACAGGGGGGTCTCCCGGGATACCGTCCCATAGTCCCAAAGTAAAAGTGCAGGGGGATCTCCCGGGAATCGAACCCGTAGTCCCAAAGTAAACAAACAAAGGGGGGGAGCTATCGAAATACCGCATCCGTAGTCCCAATGTAAATGCGCAATCACAGCCAGAAGCAAACCAAGGAATAAGGTACGAAAGAAAAATACAGATAGAACTAGCCTAGCATATTTTACGTAGTGCAGTCAAAATAATTTAAGCAAGTAGGCAGTCAAATCAGCTAAACATGCTTTTCCTAATCTAGCATAAGTCATAACCCCAAATAGAACAAGGCAAATAAGAATAAGAACTAAGTTTCCATAGCTTAAGTAAAAATCGGGATTTCATCAATTGGCTCAAGTACGCACTCGTCACCTCACGCACAAGGCACTCAAATATCAAGTAAAATCCTAAGGGAAAAGGTCCTCCATACAAGGTTAGACAAGCCATTTACCTCGAACCGGCTCAATATCACTAGAAACCGCGCCTTTGCCATGAGTATCCGACTCTAAATGGCCCAAATCTATTCAATTCAATTACACATCGTAAATAATATTGCAAACAACTTATTCCACTATTAAATTTAAAGCTAGGGCGCGAAAATAAGTAAAATAACCAAAATGCCCCTCCAGCCAACTTCTCGTAATCGAATAATTTTTATATTTTCATAACCCTCGTACTCTCACGAGTCTAACAATATAAAAATCTCCCAAATCGGAGGTCAAATGCCCCTTCAAAACCCCATAGCCAGGTCTAAGAAGTTTTCCCCAATTTTCATTCAAAAATCCGAAATTAAAGGGTGAATTCGTGACTAGATTATTGGGTTTTAGTCATAGGAGGGAAGAGAATAGTTACCCAGTGATTGCCTTTGAAAAACCTTTGAAATTTCTCCCAAATCCGAGCTCCAAACCTTGTGTTTTGATAAAAATGGCAAAACCTCGTTTTTGAAATGTTAAGTACTGTTCAGATAATTAAAGCATCGCGAACGCGGCAGGGAGCACGCGTTCGCGAAGAAGGAAAATATAAGGGCCAAAAACAATTCCCTTCGTGATCGTGAAGGAAGGGATGCGAACGCGAAGGCCTGGGCTCAGGAACTATGCGAACGCGACCAGGTGTACGCGAACGCATTGAAGAAAAAATGAAAGGGCCATAACTTGCCCTATTCGAACGCGAAGCTGACCTCGCGATCGCGATAGGGAAAAGGACAAACCTATGCAAACGCGGGTGCGAGTACGCAAACGCATATAAGGGAATTGGTCCCCCTCCAGGATTACACTACACGAACGTGAAGAAGGACTTCAGACCTGCAATTTTCTGCAATATTTCCAAACTTCAAATTGCTCCGTTGAGCATCCGAAACACACCCGAGGCCCCCGGGACCTCAACCAAACCTGCGGACATATTCCATAACATCATTTAAACTTGTACCAATCCTTAAACCACCCAAAACAACGCCGAAAACACGAATTAATCAAAGATTCAAGCCTAAGAACTTCAAATTCCAACAAAACACACTTTCGATCAAAAACCTAACCAAACCTCGCCCGAATGACCTGAAATTTTGCACGCACATCCTAAATGACATGACGGAGCTACTGCAACTTTCAGAATTCAAATCCGACCCTCAGATCAAAAACTCACTATCGGACCGGAAACTTCAAAAATTCAAACTTCGGTATTTCAAGCCTAAATGAGCTACAAACCTCCAAAATACATTCCGAACACGCTCCCAACCCCGAAATCACCTAACGGAGCTAAAGGAACCATCAGATTTCTATTCCGAGACTATCTTCACACTATTTCGATTACGGACCATTTTTCAACTCTTAGGCTCTCATTTAGGGGACTAAGTGTCCCAAAACACTCTGAATCCTAACACCAAATATCCCGGCAAATCAAAATAGCAGAAATGAACTTAGGGGAAGCAGTTAATGGGAGATCGGGGTGTGAATTCCAAAAACGACCGGCCGGATCGTTACATTGTGGATGTAGTAGAAAGAAAAAAACTTGATTCCTTGTTAATGGTAGTTCTCATCTAGTTTGTGCTTAAAGATATTGGGAGCTTGATGATATTGAATGTGAAGACTAGGGTTTGGTTCAACACATGTGTGTGGTTTAAATTGTTAATGTATATGTATTAAGGTTCTGAGGGAGGTGCAATCAACTATTATCCAAATTGTATCATATCTGTCCCGTAGACTATATTACAACCAGATTAAGTCATGCTTGATCCTACACCGAATGAGCTCAATTAGTAGAGTATTACACTACAGGCAAGCCTATGGTACATCTTCTGTATCACATGAATTTTATTTTTGAGAGTGAGTTAATTCTTTCTATCTTGAGTTCCTATTTGTTCTTGAATTTTATTGTGTATGGAACTACTCTCAATTGTTTGTGTGAGCACATGATTTGCAAGGAAAGGTAAGGTCTTTGGCCTTTGTGTTAGAGTAAGGGAGGAGGTTTTTGGAATAAACGGGGTGCTTTTTAGAGATATTATGATAAGGTGCTTAGTTTGCTTTAAATATTCTTGACATGATGGGTTAGAAAAGTTGTTTGATGAAAAGGTCGTCTCTATGTGAAGTGCAGTTTGATTGCTTGGGGACAAGCAATGATTTAAGTGTGAGGTGTTGATGGTAGGCTAGGAACACGTGTTTTATCACATTTTGCACTCTAATTACTACACTTTGAGCATGTTTAAGCTTAAATGTTAGCGTATCGCAGTTATTATATGTTTTATGCCTTGTAGGAAGTGATTCCGAGTTAAAAGATAATTTGGAACTAAATCGAACAATATGGAGCTTTGAAGTCTGAGTAAGCATTTGGGGTTAGGGAGCCAAGTTTGGATGTCAAAACGTGAGAAAACAAAATACTTCGTAAAAATTGTACTGTCGCGCCATATGGAGCGGCACGACAGTTGTTTTGTGCTGTTGTCCATTAGAATATGCTTTCTGAGCTTTCCCACTAGCGCCTTGCATGGGGTGGCATGCCTGTGTGATTTTCTCAAAGTACTTTCCTGTTTTGGCTATTAAAGGTAGTTTTGCCCGAGCCTACTACTACATGGTATAAATACACCAAAATACATTTTTAGAGGATTTTTGACCTTGGAATCTTTGGGAGAGCATTGAAGTCTACAAGACATAGAATTTCATCATCTTCCCATCAATTCAATACGAGAGTCTGGATTATAATGTTAGATTGATGCTTTATCACTCTTTAATTATATTTGTGATGACTCTCTCCATCATTATGGATTAGTTTACCCGAGGGTTTGACATGATTTGGTGACTTGCTTGTTGTTTATGGATTTGACTACTGCTTAATTGCTTGAATTTACTAGATGAGCTTTAATATAGTTGTGATTTTCATTCCATGTTGCATTGTTGAAAATTTTCTGGTTCTAGTACGACCGCACCTGCGGAGTGTTGGGCGCAGGTGCGGAGCCGCAAAAGCATCAGTGTCATCGTAGAAGCGAGAAAGGTAGTTGGGCGTAAGGATCACAGGTACGGGTGCTTGGACGTAGTTGCACAACTGCGATGCGGTTCAAGTGTGCAGAAGCGCGATCGCAGAAGAGGCTTAAGGACCGTAGGTGCGAGGTTTTGTTGGGTCAGGCTGTTTTGTAGAAGCAAGGATTACTGCAAAAACGGTGGTCGCAGATGCAACAATTTGACCGCAAATGCGGTATAGCTAGGCAAAGTTATAAAAATCGAGGTTTTGGTTCTTTTTTCATATTTTGAGATGTGGTACTCGGATTGGGGAATTTTGAAGAAAATTTCTTCACAAGGATTAGGGTAAGTGTTTTCTACTCAATTTTGGTTACATTTCATGGATCTATCTTTATTTTTGGTAATTGGTTGATGAATTTTAAAGAGAAATTTAGGGTTTTGGCCTAAAGTTTCATAATATGAATTTTTGAGTTATGAACACCGATTTGGAGTCAGATTTGAGTAAAACTAGTATGGTTGGACTCGTAATTGAATGGGTTGTCAGATTTTGTGAGTTTTGTCAAGTTTCGAGGCAAGGGCCCGGGTGTATTTTTAGCCAGATTTGGGATTTGATCTTTATCATTTGTAATTGCTTTATTAGGCTTTATCTGATGTATTTGAGTTGTTTTTGGCTAGTTTTGAGCCGTTCAGAGGTCGCTACGCGCTGATGATATTTTGGAGCAGCGCTTGGCTTGCTCGGTGTTGGAATTGGCTTGTTCAAGATAAGTAACTCTTCTAAACTTAGTGTTGATGGTATGAAACCCCAAAGTTTTGTTGTCTGATTGGTATTGAGGTGACACACATGCTAGGTGACGGGCGTGTGGGCGTGCACCTTGTGAATTATGACTCTGTTGTTTCCCTAGCACTGTATAATGGCCCTATTTTGTTGATATTTGTGTTTTCACCATGTGATTAAGTAACTGAGCTATCAATCATGCTAGATATCATACCTAAGCTTTATGCCGATATTGTTAGGACTCATAGTGGTCATTTTCGTGCTGTCATCTCACGGATTTTTTGATATTTAGTACTTAGTCATATTCATGCATTCATATAATATCTCAGTCTCAGTTATTATTTATTGATACATCATATTATTATTCCGGGTTGGCCTTCATGACATTGTGAGCCCGTGGGTGAGACTAGATAGATTGATGACTGAGTGAGGTCGAGAGCCTGATTATGAGTGATAGTTATGGGATCGGGCTGCACACTACAATGGTTATATTGATGATTATGATAGCACTTGGACTGAAGGAGCCCCTCCGGAGTCTGTAACACACCCCAGTGAGCGTGGATCATACTATTGAGGGATAGATTTCATTGGACATGAATTTGTTTGAAGTACTTACTATCTAGAGATGGATTTCTCCACAGGGTTGGATTGCCCTTTTTTCTTGGTACTGGATGACTGATGGTCAGTAATGTATATATTCCGGGATGAATTTTCCTAGGCCGTCTAGGCCATATACAATACCGAGTGGTTGAGCATTGATGAGTGAAATGAGTGAGATAGTGAGATTGAGTACTTTGAGAGTGTGAGTACATGATTCATCTATGAGATACATGGTTTTGGCATGCACACATGACATACATACATAGAGATGCATTTTTCCTCATACTTGACATTATCACGTCATTCATGATTTTTTTACACACATTGATGGGTATTTCACGCTTGCTATCTGGAAATAAAATGAAATATCTTATCTACTGTGAAAAGAATTTTTTGGAAAAATTATAGTTTTCAAACTATCTCATATTTATCGATGATTTAGGTACAGGAATTGGGTTTTCACTATTATTCTTGAAAAGCGGAACTGTTTTCGAAATATTGTGAAAAAGTTAAGCATTATTACTTTTGAATTTCTTCCTTATTTATATGCTCTACATTGTTATAAATTGTTGATTGGATATTGGTGTTGGACCCGATCATATTCCAGCTCGTCACTACTTTCAACCTAAGGTTAGGTTTGTTACTTATTGAGTATATGAGATTGGTTTTACTCATACTACACTTCCTGCACGTTTCGTGCAGATTTTGGATGCCGATGTTGCTGTATTCGATGAGAGCTAGATTGAAAAATGTACCTGCGTTCCTGTTGTACCTGCCTCTTGTTCATGGTAACCTTAGATTTTAAAACTCTGTTTATGTACTTTTCAAACAGAAAGTGCAATTAGTTCATATCAGTTTTGTAAACTCCATTCTTAGAAGCTAGTGATTTGTACTACTAGTCGTTGGGAAATGTATAAGATTCAGTAAATTCCTTTATTTAATTGTCTTATTAATATTATTAGAATTGGATAGTTATTAGTTGGATTACTTAGCGGGTTGGGTTAGGTGTCATCACTATTAGTAAATTTTGGGTCGTGACTATTAGGTCTTTAGGAATATGTTCCCTATAAATAGAAAGAGACACAATGGTAGAGGACATGCGATATTCGCTTGTAAGAAAATACATTGACTTTATAAAGAGGATCTAGCCATATTGCAAGTTTATGAAAATAATATTTTTATTAAGATTCTTGTCTAACTTTTCCACTGATCCAAGAACAACCTGAGTGTTCAAAGCCTCATCAGTCATTCATCATTGTTAGAAAGAATATTCACATATCACACCCCTTTTCGGGTGACTCACACATTCTGATTTACTTAAATATCATCCATTGCTACTTATTGTTATTTAATATTATCTTCTACTCCCTCCGGTCCAAAATAAGTAAGTTTTTAACTTCTTTTGTAAAATAGGTAATTTTTTTTCAGATTTCAAGAACGAATTAATTATTTTTTCCTACATTGCCCTTGGAGTACATAGTGTTGGAGCATATGTTAGGAGTATTTATGTGAAGAGATTGTAAAAGTTAATATGGTCAATTTCATTGTTAATTAATGTTAAAAGGTGGATTTCTTAATCTGTGTGAAAACAACTAAGAAAAATTACTTATTTTGGACCGGAGGAAGTACCTTATTGGATCATTAAATATTGTTAGTATTGCTCACATTTATTGCCATTCGATCATATATATACATACTATCCGCCATAAAATTGATAATATGGTCTTTGGATATTAATACTAGTTAAAATTAACTATATTTTATTTAAATCAAATTGGTTGAACCCAAATCTAAATTTTTGGGTCAAACAGACGTCAACGAGGTCTATTAATCCCTCTTCTCTAAAAATAGATCCGCCTCTATTAGTAGATCATGATAAATTAATATGATAGTGAAAAAAGTGAAGTTTGCTTGTTTGCAGATATTGCTTATTCTTAAAACCAAAAAAAAAAAAAGATATTGCTTATTCAAACAATGACTGCTACTAAAATCTAGGGGCGTGAGAATTATAAATTTCGGACAATGAAAAGCTCGCCACTTGCCTTGCCTGCCTATAACGATAAAACTAGGGGTAATTAAGGGAAGAAGCATAACAAAAACAAAAAATTGTTGGTACAAAAAGACGTACTGCTTGTCAAAATCCTACTATAAGTTGCATAATAAAAATCGTTATCATTGTGCTTTCACATTAGGGATATACAACTTAATCCCTCCGACCTACAATAAATGATCAATTTATTTTTTTATTTTGATCCAAAATAAATCTTTATAATTATAATTAAGAGAAAGTTCAATTTAATTTTTAAAATTACCCTTATGTACGTATACCTAAAAAGTCATTTATTTCTCACATTTGAGAAGAGAAGTAAGTGTTGTTGTAACATGATGCAACATTTAATAAAGGGTAGTTTAGTCACACAAACTATTTTGTCTAGAATTGAGTACTTCCTCCGGTCCGTAATAACTGATTTTTTCAAATTTCAAGAATGAATTAATTATTTTTTTCCTACATTACCTTTGGAGTAATTAATGTTGGAGTATGTGTTAGGAATATTTATTGAAGAGATAGTAAAAGTTAATATGGTCAATTTTATTGCTAATTAATGTTAAAAGGTAAATTTTCTAATATGTGTGAAAATAAAAAAAAATCACTTATTCTGAATTGGAGGGAGTATTAATTTAGTATTCCTTATTAAATGTGTCCAAAGCAAATTGATCACTAGATCGGACGGAGTATTTATTTAGATTTCAATTGCAGTTGGCCTTAGGTAACTCATGAAATATATTTGTTTCTGTATTACTTTTGTTGTAA
This sequence comes from Nicotiana glauca, assembly GCA_026770625.1. Taxonomy (NCBI): domain Eukaryota; kingdom Viridiplantae; phylum Streptophyta; class Magnoliopsida; order Solanales; family Solanaceae; genus Nicotiana; species Nicotiana glauca. Next base: position 16,109 of record MU726200.1, on the reverse strand, counting down.
TGGTAAATAGTAAGAAAATGTATTTATTTTAGTAGTAGATCTGATTGGATACTAGTTTTTCTAAGTTGATTGGAAACTGGAAAGGCCAAGCACGTGGTGACAGAGTGGACGACAGTTACGTTGGCCGCCCTCCATTAGTTTTACTGCCATACTATTTCGTATTTCTAAATCGGAAAAGGTCCAAATACCCTCCTGATCTTTACGATAAGGTCTATATATAACCCTCGTTAAAAGTTTCGCCCATATCCAACCTTGCCATTACACTATTGGCCCGGATACCCCCTGGACTTTAAATGGAGCCATATACCCCCCTGGACTTTACGATAAGCTCTATATATAACCCTCGTTTTTTTAATAAAATATTTTTTTTGTAAAAACATATTTGTAAAAACTAAAAATATTTTGTTGAAAATAATTTCTTCAGTTCTTAAAAAACGAAAATATTTTGTTAAAAATAATTTTTTTTCTGTTTTTACAAAAAAAAATAATTTTTACAAATTTGTTTTACCAGTTTTTACGAAAAAAAAATCTTTAAAAAAATTGAAAAATGAAGAAAAAAAATATTTTTCAAAAGTGAAAATAATTTGTTGAAAATATTTTATTCAGTTTTTTAAAAAACGAAAATATTTTGTTAAAAACTAAAAATGTTCTAATTCCTCTGTTTTTATATTTTTTTTTCCAGTTTTTACAAAAAAATCATTTTGTTAAAAAAATAATTTTTGCAATTTTTTTAAAGTTTCACAAAAAGAAATTTCTTTTTCTTTTGGAAATGTTCTAATTTCTTTTTGTAAAACTTTAAAAAAATTGCAAAAATCGTTTTTTAACAAAATATTTTTTTTGTAAAAACATATTTGTAAAAAATATAAAAACAGAGGAATTAGAACATTTTCAGTTTTTAAAAAAATATTTTCGTTTTTTAAAATCTGAATAAAATATTTTCAACAAATTATTTTCGCTTTTGAAAAATATTTCTTTTTCTTCATTCTTTAGTTTTTTTAAAGATTTTTTTTGTAAAAACTGGAAAAACAAATTTTTAAAAAATGTTTTTTTTTGTAAAAACAGGAAAAAAAATTCGTTTTTTAACAAAATATTTTTATTTTTTAAGAACTGAAGAAATTATTTTCAACAAATAATTTTCAGTTTTTACAAAAAAAAATATTTTATTAAAAAAATAAGGGTTATATATAGATCTTATCGTAAAGTCCAGGGGGGTATCCGGGCCAATAGTGTAATGGCAAGGTTGGATATGGGCCAAACTTTTAACGAGGGTTATATATAGACCTTATCGTAAAGTTCAGGGGGGTATTTGGACCTTTTCCGATTCTAAATCTAGAGACATCAGTTTATTCCATTACTAGTTTAGTACCCGCGCGGTTTTTTATTTTTTTATTTTTTTATTTTTTGATACCATTTTTGCCGGTGTTATTGGATCCTAAAAATAGTCAGGAAGCAAAATAATAACTCATATTTATGTTAAAACAATTAAAAGTTGAGACAATGAATGACTCTTTTGTGACGACCCAAAGGGTCATCACCTATTTCCTCATCCACTCCGTGCTTCCGAGGTCTTGAAAACCTCATTTGTACTTGCCTCGATTTGCGTGCGCAGTCCGGGCGTATAGTAGGAAGGCTTAAATATGAATTCTGTGTGAAAAATGATGAATTTTGATATTAATATGATTAAAGTTGACTTTGGTCAATATTTTGGGTAAACGGATCCGAATCCGAGATTGGACGGTCCCGGAAGGTCCGTAGAAAAAATATGGGACTCGGGCATGTGCCCGGAGTCGAATTCCGAGGTCTAGAGCCCGAGGAAAGAATTTTTCTGTGAAATTATTTTTCTGAAATTATTAAGGAAAAAGGAAATAAAAATTGATTAAAAGACTGTGGTATCGGGCTCGTATTTTGGTTCCGACGCACGATACAAGTCTTATATATGGTTTAAGCGCTTTCTGTAAAATTTGGTTGAAAACAGACATCGTTTGACGTGTTTCGGACTCGAAATGGAAATTTGATGCTTTATGAACATTTCAAAGAAAAACATGAGTTTTGAGGCTTGATTCGATGTATATGATGTTATTTTGGCGATTTGATCGCACGAGTAAGTCTGTAGGATGTTTTTGAGGTTGCGTATATAATTGGTTTGGAGCCCCGAGGGCTCGGGTGAGTTTTGGAGAGGCCACGCATTGCATTTTTTAACATGTAGAAATCTGGTATTTTGGCTTCTGCAATTTTCGCAAATGCGAAGCCAGGGTTCGCAAATGCGAATGCCCAGCTATCGCAAATACGAAGGCTAGTTCGCAAATGCGACACCAGCCCAGGCAGGCCAAGGTTCGCAAATGCGAACGGCCCATCGCAAATGCGAAGAAGGCCCAGGTCTTATGGTCTCGCAAATGCGAAGAAGGGGAAATCTTGTCTATGATCGCAAATGCGACCAAATGTTCGCAAATGCGAACCTTCCCCAAATGGCCCAAGTTCTCAAATGCGAATAAAAATCCCGCAAATGCGAAGTCCGGCAAAATGCACAGTGTTCGCAAATGCGAACATGACTTTGAAATTCCCACATCCGAGGCCCAGCAAATTTTATACTTAGTCGAATTTTCATCACTTTTCACCATTCTTTCAAAACCCAAACACCATAGGCGATTTTTCAAGAGCAAAATTCATCCCAAATCACTTGTAAGTTGATTTTTACTCAATTCTTTCAATCTTTAACATCATTAAACATGTTTTTCACTTGAAATCAAATATTTTCATGGGTGAAAATTGGGGTTTTGGGCAGAACCTAGGTTTTCTATAAATTGAGGAGTTGAACCTCGATTTGAGGTTCGATTTAAAAATAAATTATATATTTGAGTTTGTGTGGGAATGGGTAATCGGGTTTTGGTTCGAACCTCGGATTTTGACCACGTTGGCCAGGGGCAATTTTGGAATTTTCGGGAAAAACTTGGGAAATTCGTTCTTATACATTCAAATTGATTCATATAGTGTTTATTAAAGTAGTTGAGCAATTTGTGATTAGATTCGAGCGAATTGGAGGTGGAGCCACGAGAAGCGATAGCTGAGGATTAAGTGGATTTCAAGACTTTGAGGTAAGTGTTTGGTTTAACCCTAGCTTGAGGGAACAGGAGTTGAGTCTTGTTGCTAATTGCTATGTGATCGAGCACGATGTATAGACATGGTGACGAGTATCTATACAATGGTGTCTAGCATGACCGTGAGTCCTTATAAAGTGATTATCATGAATTAGTTGAGAATTCCGTGCTTATTGGAGGATTTTATATGTTGTGAATAATATGTGAACGGTGATATGATTATTTAATACCTAGAAACATTGGCTCGAATTGTGATACGAATATTGAAAGTATATGAATTGATTTGATTCCTTGGAGCGTTGGCTCAAAATGGTAGAGTGGACTGTAACATAAGAAAAGTAAGAAAGAGAAAGCGTTGTTGATTATTCCCTTGTCGGGACGTTTGGTTGAACTTGTTGGACTCTCTCCCTTGCCGGGATTTCGTCAAATATTTGCTTATTTTGATGCCCCTAATTGTGACTGTTGTTTGGGGAGTCAGACTATTGAATGATATGGATCGGGTTGCGCGCCGTAACAATGATATTAAGGATCGGGTTGCAAGCCGTAACAATAATATATGAGGATCGGGTTGCGTGCCGCAACAATGATACATGATAAATGATATGGGTCGGGTTGCATGCCGCAATAGTGGTATTTGTGGATCGGGTTGCACGCCGCAATAGCGGTATTTGTGGATCGGGTTGCACGCCGCAACAATGGTAATTATGGATCGGGTTGCATGCCGCAACAATTATTGATACCATGTGTTTATATTGAGTATGGATTCATTGTTTATTGTGAATCTAATCTCTTTAGTTTGTATCTCGGGATTACAGTTACTATTGTTATCTCCCCATAGCATGTTTACCCCCTCCCATATTGTTAGGTGTTTGGTATTTCGTTTCCGTTGTATATTTATAACTGCACAGGTTTATGTGGTGTCCGGTCTAGCCCCGTCAAGGATGTGACGACCCAAAGGGTCATAACCTATTTTCTCATCTAGTCCGTGCTTCCGAGGTCTTAAAAACCTCATTTGTACTTGCCTCGATTTGCATGCGCAGTCCGAGCGTGTAGCCGGAAGGCTTAATTATGAATTCTGTGTGAAAAATGATGAACTTTGATATTAATATGATTAAAGTTGACTTTGGTCAACATTTTGGGTAAACGGACCTGGACCCGAGATTGGACGGTCCCGGAAGGTCCGTTGAAAAATATGGGACTCGGGCATGTGCCCGGAGTCGAATTCTGAGGTCTAGAGCCCGAGGAAAGAATTTTTCTGAAATTATTAAGGAAAAAGGAAATAAAAATTGATTAAAAGACTGTGGTATCGGGGCTCGTATTTTGGTTCCGACGCCCGATACAAGTCTTATATATGGTTTAAGCACTTTCTGTAAAATTTAGTTGAAAACGGACGTCGTTTGACGTGTTTCAGACTCGAAATGGAAATTTGATGCTTTATGAACATTTCAAAGAAAAACATGAGTTTTGAGGCTTGATTCGATATATATGATGTTATTTTGGCGATTTGATCGCACGAGTAAGTCCACATGATGTTTTTGAGGTTGCGTGTATAATTGGTTTGGAGCCCCGAGGGCTCGGGTGAGTTTTGGATAGGCCACGCATTGCATTTTTGAACTTGTAGAAATCTGGTATTTTGGCTTCTGCAATTTTCGCAAATGCGAAGCTAGGGTTCGCAAATGCGAATGCCCAGCTATCGCAAATGTGAAGGCTGGTTCGCAAATGCAAAACTAGCCCAGGCAGGCCAAGGTTCACAAATGCGAACGACCCATCGCAAATGCGAAGAAGGCCCAGGTCTTATGGTCTCGCAAATGCGAACTTATCTTCGCAAATGCGAAGAAGGGGAAATCTGGTCTATGATCGCAAATTCGACCAAATGTTCGCAAATGCGAACCTTCCCCAAATGGCCCAAGTTCGCAAATGAGAACAAAAATCTCACAAATGCGAATTCCTGCAAAATGCACAGTGTTCACAAATGCGAACATGACTTCGCAATTCCCACATCCGAGGCCCAGCAAATTTTATACTTAGTCGAATTTTCATCACTTTTGACCATTCTTTCAAAACCCAAACACCATAGGCGATTTTTCAAGAGCAAACTTCATCCCAAATCACTTGCAAGTTGATTTTTACTCAATTCTTTCAATCTTTAACATCATTAAACATGTTTTCCACTTGAAATCAAAGATTTTCATGGGTGAAAATAGGGGTTTTGGGTAGAACCTAGGTTTTCTATAAATTGGAGAGTTGGACCTCGATTTGAGATCCGATTTCAAAATAAATTATATATTTGAGTTCGTGGGGGAATGGGTAACCGGGTTTTGGTTCGAACCTCGGGTTTTGACCATGTGGGCTTGGGGGCGATTTTGGAATTTTTGGGAAAAACTTGGAAAATTCATACTTATGCATTCAAATTGATTCATATAGTGTTTCTTAAAGTAATTGAGCAATTTGTGATTCGATTCGAGCGAATTGGAGGTGTAACCGCGAGGTAAAGTGATAGTTAAGGATTAAGTGGATTTCAAGGCTTTGAGGTAAGTGTTTGGTTTAACNGTGCTTATTGGAGGATTTTATATGTTGTGAATAATATGTGAACGGTGATATGATTATTTAATACCTAGAAGCATTGGCTTGAATTGTGATACGAATATTGAAAGTATATGAAATGACTTGATTCCTTGGAGCGTTAGCTCAAAATGGTAGAGTGGATTGTAACATAAGAAAAGTAAGAAAGAGAAAGCGTTGTTGATTATTCCCTTGTCGGGACGTTTGGTTGAACTTGTTGGATTCTCTCCCTTGCCAGGATTTCCTCAAATATTTGCTTATTTTTATGCCCCTAATTGAGACTGTTGTTTAAAGAGTCAGACTATTGAATGATATGGATCGGGTTGCGCGCCGCAACAATGATATTAAGGATCGGGTTGCAAGCCGCAACAATAATATATGAGGATCAGGTTGCGCGCCACAACAATGATACATTATAAATGATATGTGTCAGGTTGCATACCGCAACAGTGGTATTTGTGGATCGGGTTGCGCGCCGCAACAACGGTATTTGTGGATCGGGTTGCACGCCGACACAATGGTAATTATGGACCGGGTTGCACGCTGCAACAATTATTGATACCATGTGTTTATATTGAGTATGGATTCTTTGTTTATTGTGAATCTAAGCTGATTTATTTTGTTTTTCGGGATTACTATTACTATTGTTATCTCCCCATAGCATGTTTACGCCCTCCCATATTGTTAGGTGTTTGGTATTTCGTTTCCGTTGTATATTTATAACTGCACAGGTTTATGTGGTGTCCGGTCTAGCCTCGTCAAGGATGTGATGACCCAAAGGGTCATCACCTATTTCCTCATCCACTCCGTGCTTTTGAGGTCTTAAAAACCTTATTTGTACTTGCCTCGATTTGCGTGCGCAGTCCGGGCGTGTAGCCGGAAGGCTTAAATATAAATTCTGTGTAAAAAATGATGAATTTTGATATTAATATGATTAAAGTTGACTTTGGTCAACATTTTGGGTAAACGGACCCGGACCCGAGATTGGACAGTCCTGGAAAGTCCGTAGAAAAAATATGGGACTCGGGCATGTGCCCGGAGTCGAATTCCGAAGTCTAGAGCCTGAGGAAAGAATTTTTCTGTGAAATTATTTTTCTGAAATTATTAAGGAAAAAGGAAATGAAAATTGATTAAAAGACTGTGGTATCGGGCTCGTATTTTGGTTCCGACGCCCGGTACAAGTCTTATATATGGTTTAAGCGCTTTCTGTAAAATTTGGTTGAAAACAGACGTCGTTTGACGTGTTTCGGACTCGTAATGGAAATTTGATGCTTTATGAACATTTCAAAGAAAAACATGAGTTTTGAGGCTTGATTCGATGTATATGATGTTATTTTGGCGATTTGATCGCACGAGTAAGTTCGTAGGATGTTTTTGAGGTTGCGTGTATAATTGGTTTGGAGCCCCGAGGGCTCGGGTGAGTTTTGGATAGGCCACGCATTGCATTTTTGAACTTTTAGAAATCTTGTATTTTGGCTTCTGCAATTTTCGCAAACGCGAAGCCAGGGTTCGCAAATGCGAATGCCCAGCTATCGCAAATGCGAAGGCTGGTTCGCAAATGCGAAACCAGCCCAGGCAGGCCAAGGTTCGCAAATGCGAACGGCCCATCGCAAATGCGAAGAAGGCCCAGGTCTTATGGTCTCGCAAATGCGAACTTTTCTTCGCAAATGCGAAGAAGGGGAAATCTGGTCTATGATCGCAAATGCGACCAAATGTTCGCAAATGCGAACCTTCCCCAAATGGCCCAAGTTCACAAATACGAACAAAAATCTCGCAAATGCAAAGTCCGGCAAAATGCACAGTGTTCGCAAATGCGAACATGACTTCGCAATTCCCACATCCGAGGCCCAGCAAATTTTATACTTAGTTTAATTTTCATCACTTTTCACCATTCTTTCAAAACCCAAACACCATAGGCGATTTTTCAAGAGAAAACTTCATCCCAACTCACTTGTAAGTTAATTTTTACTCAATTCTTTCAATCTTTAACATCATTAAACATGTTTTCCACTTGAAATCAAAGATTTTCATGGGCGAAAATTAGGGTTTTGGGTAGAACCTAGGTTTTCTATAAATTGGGGAGTTGGACCTCGATTTGAGGTCCGATTTCAAAATAAATTATATATTTGAGTTCGTGGGGGAATGGGTAACCGGATTTTGGTTCAAACCTCGGGTTTTGACCACGTGGGCCCGGGGGCAATTTTGGAATTTTTGGGAAAAACTTGGGAAATTCATTCTTATGCATTCAAATTGATTCATATAGTGTTTATTAAAGTAATTAAGCAATTTGTGATTAGATTCAAGCGACTTGGAGGTGGAACCGCGAGGTAAAGCGATTGTTGAGGATTAAGTAGATTTCAAGGCTTCTAGGTAAGTGTTTGGTTTAACCCTAGCTTNGAATTCCGTGCTTATTGGAGGATTTTATATGTTGTGAATAATATGTGAACGGTGATATGATTATTTAATACCTAGAAGCATTGGCTCGAACTGTGATACGAATATTGAAAGTATATGAAATGACTTGATTCCTTGGAGCGTTGGCTCAAAATGGTAGAGTGGACTTCAACATAAGAAAAGTAAGAAAGAGAAAGCGTTGTTGATTATTCCCTTGTCGGGACGTTTGGTTGAACTTGTTGGATTCTCTCCCTTGCCCGGATTTCGTCAAATATTTGCTTATTTTTATGCCCCTAATTGTGACTGTTGTTTGGGGAGTCAGATTGTTGAATGATATGGATCAGGTTGCGCGCCGCAACAATGATATTAAGGATCGGGTTGCAAGCCGCAACAATAATATATGAGGATCGGGTTGCGCGCTGCAATAATGATACATGATAAATGATATGGGTCGGGTTGCATGCCGCAATAGTGGTATTTGTGGATCGGGTTGCGCGCCGCAACATCGGTATTTATGGATCGGGTTGCACGCCGCAACAATGGTAATTATGGACCGGGTTGCACGCCGCAACAGTTATTGATACCATGTGTTTATATTGAGTATGGATTCCTTGTTTATTGTGAATCTAAGCTGCTTTAGTTTGTTTCTCGGGATTACTGTTACTATTGTTGTCTCCCCATAGCATGTTTACCCCCTCCCATATTGTTAGGTGTTTGGTATTTGGTTTCCGTTCTATATGTATAACTGCACAGGTTTATGTGGTGTCCAGTCTAGCCTCGTCACTACTTCGCCGGGTTTAGGCTAGACACTTACCAGCACATGGGGTCGGTTGTGCTGATGCTACACTTCTGTGCATTTTTGCACAGGTCCAGGTTTTGAGGAGCCGCAGCAGCAGCATTAGTACGGGAGTAGGCTTCCATTCTACGAGACCGAGGTAGCCTTGCAGGCGTCCGCAGGCCCGACGTCTCTTCCTTATGTTCTCTTTTAGACTGTTGCCTCCTTGTTTCGAGACAGACAACTTTTTTGTTTCTTTCAGACCTTTGTATTTAGTATATTCTTAGTGGTTCGTGAGTAATGTGACACCAAATCTTGGGTAGAGGCTATTATTGACTATTCTGCATTTGATTCAGACTTATAAATTAGACTTCCGTTATTATTATTATTATTATTATTATTATTATTATTATTATTATTATTATTATTATTATTGAATTCTATATTTCTTATTGATACTATAAATTGTTGACAGATTAAATTTCAAATTTTTTATACTTAATGAAACATAAGAAGAAATTTGTTGTCGTCTTTTATTTCTCGTTTTTAGATCTTTCTAACATTTTTTCAATATTTATTTTTTTTATCTTATTTTTATGTCATTGTTTATTTTGTTGCAAAAAATTAATTTATTTCACTATAAAAGGATGAGTTTTAATAAAAATTGTCTACATATGAACTTTAATTATATTTTTAGTCTTTGGTTGAAATTATTTCATATTTTTCTTTTGGATTTATCTAATCAACCTAAATAGGTGCTCACCCGACCACTTAAATTAAAAAATTAAATGATGTGTAATTTATATATAATCCATATATAATATGTGTATAATCGTGTGTTGTCGGTACATCATCTATTTATATTAGTTATAAAAAGTAAACAATAAATATGGCCGGATATTATGTAAATATTCCATAAGATTTGAATTTTTTGAGTTTATCTATGATATAACTACTATTATAATAATTTTAAAACTCTCTACCTATGTTCAAAAATATATTATCTTTTTATTATCTTTGAATTAAAAAAAATGTAAAGAGATTTTTCGAAATAATTTGTTTACATTTAAAAAAAAAATTCACGTCATACCAATTTTTTCTTTACATATACTCTTTGTTTATATGGGGACTGTGCGCGCTGACAAGTATTTATAGGGCGAAGTACAACAACAGTTATTTTTAAGTCTGCTATTGTCACCACCCATTTTCCATAATAGGTCATGATGGCGCCCGACACCATTGTCAAGCCAGCCAATGCGGAAATGTGATTAAATTCTCGTTTTGCTTTAACCAAGGACAATTATAATAGATTTTCGAAATAAAGGTAAGACCAGTAAAGATCATAATGTGTCGAAATGACAGTACAACCCAAAAATAAATATCTACTACTGTGTGTGCCAGAACCTAGTGTCACAAGCTACTGGCGACTAGTAGCATATACACAAAAGAATAATACACTGTCCTACTGTCTGAATCAGGATAGACAGAAACAAAATTATAAGGAAGGACTTCTTCGGCTGCGGATCGGCATGAAAGAGAAGCAGCTCACCGTAGAAGTCCCAAGCATGTTCACTGATGCACACCAGAATGATGTCCAGGTCCACCTGCCTCAAATCCTGTACATTTAAGTATAGAAGCGTAGCATGAGTACATAAATAACATGTACCCAGTAAGTATCCCATCTAATCTCGAAGAAGTAGAGACGAGAGGTCGACTTGATACTTACTAAGGTCAAGAAAATATAATAATAATATGAGATATGCAGCATGAAGGATCTCCAATAACCCAAGTTTAAAAGAAAAGTCATATTCATGTTCTTGACCATAATTCAACTACCATTTTCCCTTTTTCATACTTAAACAAGTAATCATGTCATGTCTAAACTTAACCATATATATCATGCACAATCATGACGAGGTCGACGGCCCGCTCCAACAGAAAATAAATTATGCACTGTCGAGGGTCGAACGACCCGAACTATAGATACATCTATTCTCACCGAGGCGGTCGGCCCGATCCATAATAATCAAGAAAATATCAAGAAGGCACACAAGGTCTCATTTATATACAAGGAATCTCCTATCAAGGCTTAACAAGTTCATGTGTCCACTTTTCATTTTTCTCAAGTCTCTAGCAATTCATAAATGATCATATTGGCAAGTAAAATAAGAGATATTCCCCAATTAGGCATGGTGTGGGTCCAAAAATACCCGGCAATTAACAATATAGTATCTACGCACGGACTCTCGTCACCTAGTACGTACGTAGCCCCCGCGGTTAGCAACAATTACTCATTTATAATCCTATGGGATAATTCCCTCTTACGAGGTTAGAAAGGAGACTCACCTCGCTCCGAAGCGCATTTCCAATAACAAGAACAAGCCCAAACCCTCAATTCGTAGCCGAACGAGCACAAACTAATTAAAATAAAGTAAGAACTAGTCAATAAAGGCTTACAAGGTTGAATTATAACTATTTAAGTGATTTCCCAACCTTCCCCACAAGTTTTCCTAATTTTTGACCCCGGGCCCACGTGCCCGGATTCCGAGACTTTTCGAAGAAAGTTGTTCCCTATCACCTAAGGATCACAAATAAAGATTTCTAGTTCATTACATAACAAATTCCATGCTTAAATCTTAGTTTTGCTAAAACCCTAGGTCTAGCTCTAACCCTTGATTTTTACTAAATTTTAGTGTTTAATCTACCTAATGTTCATGTATTTAAGCTAAGGATGAAGGGAAATTACTTACCTTACCAAGCTATGTGGAAACCCTCTCTTGGAAGCACCCAAATCGCCTAAGTGTGGAATGAGAAATGATAAAAATGGCTTTGGGTTCGAATTAAATGAACCCTTCTGTCCAGCTGTTTCCGCTTTTGCGGTGGGATTCCCGCTTCTGCGGTGTACGCTTCTGCGGAAATGGGACGCTTTTGTGGAAACGACCAAAGAATCCTGGACTGTTTCTGCGATCAGGCTCCCGCTTTTGCGAGTCCACTTCTGCGGACGCCCTACCGCTTCTGCGGTACTGGGCCTGGGGAGGTTGGACCGCTTCTGCGGTCTTGGGTCCGCTTAAGTGGGACCGCTTCTGCGGTTTCCCCTGAGCCTAGCCCCTTCCGCTTTTGCAATGAGAAGGCCGCATCTGCGGTCCAAGAACCGCAGATGTGGTTATGAAAGAAGCAGCAAACTTCAGTCCTTTTTCAAGTTTCAACTTCACTCGAGCCTCGCTCGTTTGACGCTCGGGGCTCCCGTGTCCCGTCCGAACATACCAACAAGTCTGAAATCACGAGGCGGACCTACTCGAACCCTCGAACCACTCAAAACAACGTTAAATCGAGGAATCAAACCCCAAAACCAAATGAACCAAGTCATTGAACTTCAAGTTCTAAGTTTTATTCCAACGGGTCAAAATGCCCTTAAACTACTCGGATTTACACCAAATTTCACGGGTAGGTCTTAACTAATATTCCGGACCTGTATCAAGTTTCGAAATCAAAATCCGAGCCCGATACCTAGGAAAACAATGATTTCTTAGTTTATTTAAATCATTAAAACTTCAATTTTGACAATTTCACAGAAAAATTCATTATTCGGGCTAGGGACCTCGGAATCCGATTCCGGGCATACGCCCAGATCCCATATTTTCCCACGGACCCTCCGGGATCGTCAAATTACAAATCCGGGTTCGTTTCCCAAGAAAGTTGACCGAAGTCAAACTTGGCCTTTTTAGGGAAACTTAAAGAAGCAAATGGACAAATTCTTACTCAAAACTCTTCCAACTTTCGAACCACCCATCCCTGCAAGTCATAAATTAGTTAAAGCAAGTGCGGGAAGTTTTATTTAAGGGAACGGGGTTCTAAAACGCAAAATGACCAGTCAGGTCGTTACATTCTCCACCTCTTAAACAAACGTTAGTCCTCAAACGGACATAAAAAGGTACCTGGACTGCTGAATAAGTGGGGATATCTGCTCCGCATGTCCTCCTCGGACTCCCAAGTCACCTCCTCAACCAGTTGGCCCCTCCGCTGGACCCTTACCGCGGAAATCCTCTTGGACCTCAACTGGCGATCCTGTCTATCAATAATGGCGACTGGCTCCTCCTCGTAGCCCAAGCTCTGATCTAGCTGGATGGTACTGAAATTCTACACATGTGATAGGTCGGCATGATACTTTCGAAGCATCGATACATGGAAAACTGGGTAAACTCCCGATAAACTGGGAGGTAATGCAAGCTCATAGGCAACCTCTCCAACTCGCCTCAACACCTCAAAGGGGCCAATAAACCTTGGCCTTAGCCTGCCCTTCTTTCCAAACCTCATAATGCCCTTCGTTGGCCAGACTTTCAAGAGAACCTTCTCGCAAATCATGAATGATACCCACGCGCTTTCTGATCCGCGTAACTCTTCTGCCTGGACTGATTTGTGCGGAGCCTCTCCTGAATTAACTTTACCTTATCCAAGGCATCCTGAACCAAATCTGTACCAAGTAACTTAGCCTCACCAGGCTCAAACCACCCGATAGGAGAACGACAACACCGACCATACAATGCCTCATACGGGGCCATCTCTATGCGGGGCTGATAACTGTTATTATATGCAAACTCCGCCAAGTGTAAGAACTGATCCCACTGCCCTCCAAAGTCAATCACACATGCTCTAAGCATATCCTCTAAAATCTGAACTGTCCGCTCCGACTGCCCGTTGGTCTGAGGATGGAATGCCGTGCTAAGCTCTACACGGGTCCCCAACTCACTCTGAACAGCTCTCTAAAAATGGGAAGTGAACTGAGGGCCTCTGTCAGATATGATGGAAACCGGCACACTGTGCAACCTAACTATCTCCCGAATGTAAATCTGAGCATATCTATCCGCTGAATAAGTAGTCGCCACTGGAATGAAGTGGGCCGACTTGGTCAACCTATCCACAATAACCCACACTGAATCAACCTTCCGCAAAGTCTGCGGTAACCCAACCACGAAATCCATGGTGATGCGCTCCCACTTCCATTCCAGAATGGGCATCCGCTGAAGTAGGCCACTTGGCCTCTGGTGCTCATATTTGACCTGCTGGCAATTCAAACATTTAGCTACATATTCCACGATGTCCTTCTTCATCCTCCGCCACCAGTAATGCTGCCTCAAGTCACAATACATCTTCGTGGCACCTGGGTGAATGGATTACCTCGAACTATGGGCCTCCTCTGGAATCCTCTCTCTCAACCCATCAACATTAGGAACACACACACGGACCTGAAGCCATAATACACCATCCTCGCCAATAGAAATCTCCTTGGTACCTCCCTGAAGTACCGTCTCTCTGAGAACCGCCAAATGTGGATCATCGAACTGTCGGGCCTTAATCTGCCCCAACAATGAAGACTGAGCAACCACACATGCTAGAACTCGGCTGGGCTCCGAAATGTCCAATCTCACAAGTCTGTTAGCTAAAGATTGGATGTCCAAAGCTAATGGTCTCATCTCAGCAGGAATGAATGCCAAGCTACCCATACTCTCCGCCTTTCTGCTCAAGGCATCCGCGACCACATTCGCTTTACCTTGATGATAAAGAATGGTAATGTCACAATCCTTTAGTAGCTCAGGCCACCTGCGCTGCCTCAAGTTGAGATCCCTCTGCTCGAACAAATGCTGCAAGCTACGATGGTCAGTGTAAACCTCACATGGCACCCCATACAAATAATGTCTCCATATCTTGAGAGCATGAACAATCGCCGCAAACTCTAGGTCGTGCACAGGGTAATTCTTCTCATGGACCTTCAGCTGGCGTGAAACATATGCAATAACTCACCCCTCCTGCATCAATACACATCCCAAGCCAACGCGAGAAGCATCATAATACACCGTATACATCCCTGAACCGGAAGGCAATACAAGAACTGGTGCCGTGGTCAAAGCTGTCTTGAGCTTCTGGAATCTCTCCTCACAATCATCGTACCAACAGAATGGGGAACCCTTTTGGGTCAGTCTAGTCAGAGGTGATGCAATAGATGAAAAGCCCTGCACAAATCACCGGTAGTAACCTGCCAACCCCAGGAAACTCCTAATCTCGGTTACTGACGTAGGACGTGGCCAACTTTGAACTGCCTCAATCTTCTTGGGATCCACTTTAATACCCTCACCTGACACTATATGCCCCAAGAATGCCACTAACTCTAGCCAAAACTCGCACTTGGAGAACTTAGCATAAAGCTGCTGCTCTCGCAAGGTCTGAAGCACTACTCTCAAATGCTGCTCGTGCTCCCCTAGGCTACGTGAGTATATCAAGATGTCGTCAATGAAGACGATAACAAATGAATCAATATAAGGCCTGAACACCCTGTTCATCAAGTCCATAAATGCCGCTAGAGCATTAGTCAAGCCAAATGACATCACCAGAAACTCGTAGTGGCCATATCTAGTCCTGAATGCGATCTTCGGAACATCTGAATCCCGAATCTTCAGTTGATGATACCCTGACCTCATGTCAATCTTAGATAACACCCTAGCACCCTGCAGCTAGTCAAACAAATCATCAATACGGGGCAATGGATACTTGTTCTTGATGGTGACTTTGTTCAACTGGCGATAATCAATGCACATCCGCATAGTCCCATCCTTCTTCTTCACAAATAGCACTGGTGCACCCCAAGGCGATACACTGGGCCTAACAAACCCTTTTACTAACAACTCCTCCAACTATTCCTTCAGCTCCTTCAGCTCATTAGGAGCCATACGGTACGGCGGGATGGATATAGGCTGAGTGCCTGGAGCCAAATCAATACAGAAACCAATATCACGATCGGGAGACATGCCAGGAAGATCAGAAGGAAAAATATCGACGAACGCTCGGACTACTGGCACTGAATCAATCATCGGGGACTCTAGGTGGTGTCTCGAACATAAGCTAAATAAGCCAAACACCCTTTCTCAACCATGCGCTGAGCCTTAAGGAAAGAAATAACCCTGCTAGGCGTATCAATTGTGCAATCCTTCCACTCTAACCTCGACAACCCTGGAATCGCTAATGAGATAGTCTTGGCATGGAAATCAAGGATGGCGTGATAAGGAGATAGCCAATCCATGCCCAGGATGACCTCAAAATCAATCATGTCAAGCAACAGAAGATCCGCTCTAGTCTCGTAACCACAGAAAGTAACCACACAAGACCGGTAGACCCGATCCACAACCACGAAATCACCCACATGAATGGACACATGGACAGGAACACCCAAAGGCTCAGGAGAAATAGCCAGGAAACGAGCAAACAGAGATGATACATATGAATAAGTAGAC
>MU726199.1:38704-53181 GCA_026770625.1 Nicotiana glauca | reverse complement strand
TTTTCTTTGAACCTGCCCAGTCCGAACTTTACACTTTTGCTTCCATTTCTTTCTTTTTTATCTCTTAATTAATTTAAACTAATTTCTTAAATGAACAAAAATACCAATTAATTCCTAATTATAACATAGGGTCCTGAATGCACTATTTTTGTGTTTTTTGATTAATGTAAACAAGTAAAATGCGCACACACAGGTTCAAACAAATAAGGAAAAATAACACGAACTCACGTATAAATTGCAAACAAATACAAAACTGTTTTACTTTTAACATTTGGAGTAATTTACTCGTAGGGTAAAAATCATGTGCTTACAAGAGTCACACCTCAACTTTGTCCGTATAACAGGCGATTTCAAACCGGTTATCGTGCTTCTTGAGACGCACAACGGCGACATTCGTAAGTCATTTTTGGCCTATCGATTGTACCAGTGTTTTCGACATCTCTATCATACTAAAAAGTATTTTCTTCTACTTCGTTTGTGCTTCTATTTTTAATCCGATTTAGAGAGGAAAAGTCAGAACAAAATTTGGTTGTGAGCTGAGGTTTGAAGCTGGTTTGAATCGTCGTCGAGGTCGAATTTTTAGGCATGGTGTTTGGGTAACGGGTTTGTTCGAGGTTATCGTCGGTCTGTGATTGAGATTCTATTCTTCGGTCATGTAGCGTAGTCGAGTTTTACTGAGATAACAGACGTCAATTTCTTCTTCTCTCTTAATTTTGTTCCATATTAATTCTTATATGCTATTAGAGTGCAATTTCGATGTAGACTACTGTTGGTTATTAAGTTATTGAATTGAGGAGGAAACGTTTTGTCTTTTCAGAATGTTGTTCAAACGCTTTGTGTGCATACTCTTTGTTGTTGAGTTTACTTTATGAATTTATGAAATTGTTTAGCAAAAAGGTTTCTGGGTTTGATATGGTTTTGAGAATGAAGCAATGGAACTTCTTGATCTAGTTTCGGTTTTTGCTTTATGAAAACATAAATATTGAATAATGATTGGATAATAATGATTCTAATGATTATTAGCTTGTAAAGGATATATATGAGAAAATTGTGGAAAACGTACAATGCTAGTGAAATGAACATATTTAAGAAGCTGCAATTATAGATTTTTTTCGTTGTTTGTGTAGTTGCTCTCCGCGGTTTTGGATTTATTCACTGAGTTGTCTGCTCATATGTTACTTGAAATGGTTATAGCTGAATATTCTTTTGACACAGTATAGATATTGGGTTACTATTCATGAATTGAACTACGTCAAATTAGATAAAAGGAGCTCGGGTGTGTATTTCATGTGATCCGACTTCAATTTCCAATAAGGTTAAACAGAACGTGTCGTGAACCACTGGTGCATTTCAGGTAGCATATCTTACGATGCATTTTAAATAACTTTTTAAATAATTAAAAGTGGCTAGAAAGTTAAAAATGCACGTAGGTTTAAAATGTGTAATTAATAATATAAATAGGCCAATAATAATACTTGAGCGACTGTGCTAAAACCATGGAACCCGGGAATGCCTAACACCTTCTCTCGAGTTAACAGAATTCATTTCCTGAATTTCTGTGTTTGCGGACCATAATTAGATTCAAGTTTTCCTCGATTCGGGATTTAAACCGGTGACTTGGGACACCATAAATTATTCTAAGTGGAGACGCTGATTCTTATATAATAATCCCTTTTCGATTGTCACTTAAATTGGAAAAAACTCTCTTATATCACCTTTCGGGGTGGTAAAAAGGAGGTGTGACAGCTCTGGCGACTCTACTGGAGACAAGAACCAGAACTTCTGGTTCAAGGTTCAGAATTCGAGCTTAGAATAATTATTATATTTGGCTTATTTATTATCTGGTTGTATTCACATGTTTGGGCCTAATGTGCTAAATGTTTCTTTTTACCGATTTGATATTGTTGAACTGTATATAAATTGTTACGAATCCTCCCTCTCTCTAAGTCTTCTAAATCATTTGAGAAGGGTGCACTTCGTGTGCCTTCTCTTTTATTAGAGTCATATCCCAATTTTAGAATGAGGTTCAGACAAGTTACAAATCCGGTGAAATTTTTGTATTCCCGGTACGCTGCCCTTCCCCCCCTCCCCGGCTCGAGTTATCCACTCGGGTAAGCAGGTCTAGAACAAATAAACCTAGGTTTTTAAACCTACACTAACATAGCCTCATGTCGGATCCCTAGTAGTAGCATTTGTTGCATCACGTGCATTTGACTTAGGGGGTTCAACACAGGGGTTGGGTCCATCTAGGACAGGTGTACCCAAAATAGCAGACCATCCTGATGCATCCTATATGCTGCATGTTGCATTTCTTTAAGGGTAAAAGGGTCATTTGGCGAACTAATAATAGTTGAGGAAAAATGAAAAAAAAAGAAAAAAAAGAAGGTGAAGCGTGAAAACAAAGCAAGTAGGGCCCAATTATATTTTTTGTCACATGTTTGTTAAGAAAGAAAACATGAAAAAAAATATTTTGCATTTTTTATCATTTTCCGAAAATCAGAAAATCAAAAAAAAGGAAAAAAGAAAAAAAAATCCAAAAAGAGTTTACATATTTCATCATTTTTCAAAAAAAAAAAAGACAAAATATATTTTTTCTAAATTAGTTATTTTTTTATTCTCGACCGTATCCAATCGGCCCGAACTACGCGAACCCGATTCTCGTCTCGGAGCGGGATACATAGGCAACCTACATAGGGTCCGATATTCCTAGTAAATCTTAGGTTCTTGGCTTCGCGGGGTCTTAGCCAAATCTTGCATTTTTAACCACTTTTAGCCACATAGGTTAATTTCAGGAAATAATGACAACCATGTCTTGCATGTGTCTAGTAGGGAAAGTTATTGTCTCACATAGTGTTGGTTTCAGTTTTCTCATACAGGTGGATCTACTTACCGGAGTTTGAGTATAACAGATACCCTAGGACCACTGCATTAAAGAGTTGTCTGAGGAGTTTTTTTTAGTCTATTGTTCATGTTTTACTTTCTAGTGTTGTATAGTAGTATTCAGTCGTTTAGTTGATGCTAGAGTCTGTCATAGTCTAGTTTAAGTTTGTCGAGTCTTTTGTTATTATTTCATATTTTGTATTTAAAAAATGTATCATAAATCAAAAATTCAAAATAAAAGAGATATTTTGAGTTTTTATATTTATGTTAGAATTTTCTTTAGAAATACTACTCCTAGAAAGTAAAAAAAAAGAAGAAGGAAAGTTTGAGGTGGTTTCATTTTAGTAAATTAATATCTAGAACTCAAATTAAAAATTTCTTTTATATTTTCTTTTAGTACATTAAGACTAAAAATTCAAAAAAAAAAAGAATTTTCTTTTAGTACCTCTTTAAAAGTTTCTTTAAGATATTAATTCCAAAAATTTAAAAAAAAATCTTTTTAGGTTCTTTGCGAAATTAATGAAAATGAATAGAAAAGAAAAAAAATATTTTTATTATAACTTTATGACATTGTACACAGAAGAAAAAATAACAACATACTTTATCTTTGGTTTAGCTACAGAGTTACTCCCTTAGGTAATCAAAATTAAAATTCAAAAATATTTTTTATCTTTTTCATTTCTTAGTTCGAAATCTTTCTTCAGAGATATCAACTGAAAATCAAAATATATTTCTTTGGTTTATTGTTTTGGATTTCCTTCCTAAAAAAATATTTTTCTCTTGTAGAATGTTTTCCTTAATAATTTCCCATAGTGTGATTGTTTCAAAAAAGAAAAAAAATACATGCTCGTTAAGCTTGAGTTTAGGATAGATTATAGAACATTCAGTATAGAAAATTCAAAAAAAAAAGATTTGCTTCTTTTGTTTCTCTTAGCTCATCAGAGTAGTCATTAAGGTAAAAAGAAAAAGAAAAGAAAACGTTAATTTGTTTACTTTATTCCTAATTTTTCCGAACTACACAAAGATATGATTTATGCAACGTCATGATACGTAGGCAACCTACATAGGGTTCGATCGAATTATTTTTTTTTTATTAAAAGAAAAAGGGAAAAAAAGAAAAAAAAGAAGGAAACAAAAAAAAGATGAAATTAGGGACGTGAGAAATGAGAGGAAAGAAAAGAGTGATAATTAGCACCAAAAAAAGAGGAAAGAAAATAAGCAAGCAAGTGCTAGAAAAGCAAAGAAAAGAGAGGATTGAAACGAACAAAATTGGGATGATGCCGAGTGACCTTGTGACCCTCGAAATCATTCTTGAACCGTTAATTTTTGCTAGGTGCATCGCACACAATGTGATATTTGCAGGTGTTAAATTCCCTAACGCAAACATGATGACTTCCTTTATTCCTCTATGTTATCTTCACTAAGCAGAATGGTGGTTGGTTTGTGGTTTCTAAGTAACTTATCCATACAACACAAGGTCAAAGAGCAAGGTAGCCATGGCTAGCAAAGACTGGGGCACAAGAGTTCTTGACCCATCGAGGGAGTTTGTGGAGTCGGAGTTTGAATTGAAAAAGGAGGTCCAAATGGTGAAACAGCAGATGGCAGAAATGTATCAGTATTGGATCAGGGGGCATCCTCCACCATCATTCCTCACTAACTACACTGAAAACCATGCAACTATCCCACCACTATCACAAATCCAGATTCCCATTGTTGCTGATATCTCCCCACAACCTTTTCGCACTCTACCCGCCAAAACCACCTCATATCCCGCTCCTTTGGCCACTCATGATTTTGTGGCTCCTCCTCCATCTACTCTTCCTCGATCCTCTAACGAGACTGTGCTCAAAGTCCTAGTTGCCCAACATTATGCTGCAGAATCAACTTTCAAAGTCTCGAATCTATACTCTAATGCTCTTCATTTTGAGCCTCCCGGTGAAACGGAAAAGCCTGCTAAGACAATAGAGCAAGATGAGATATCCAGGAAGGTGAAAATATTAGAGCATTATTTAAGAAACATGCAAGGGATAGCGAGCCAGATCAGAGTGGCTTACAAAGACTTGTGCTTGTTTCCTGACATCCAATTGCCTGTTGGTTTAATGATGCCGAAGTTTGATTTGTATGATGGACATGGAGATATCGTGGCCTATTTGAGAGGTTATTGCAGTAAGATGAGAGGTGCCGGTGGGAAGGACAAATTATTAATGGAATATTTCAGTCAGAGTCTGAGTGGGGCAGCCTTGGAGTGGGGCAGCCGCCAAGACGCTAGCAGGTGGTACACATGGAACGATATGGCTCAGGCCTTTGCTAGGCACTTTTGGTACAATATAGAAATTGTCCCATATCGCATGTCCCTCGCCAAGATGGAAAAGAAGCCTAATGAAAGCTTTAGGGAATACGGGCTCAAATGGAGAGAGCTATCTGCCAGAGTCAATCCCCCGATGGAAGAAAAAGAGATGGTCGAGTACTTTCTTCAAGCTCAAGATCCAACTTACTTGGGGCATTTGATCTCGGTTGTGGGTAGGCCTTTTAATGATATGGTAAAAATGGGAGAAATGGTAGAAGATGGGTTGAAGTCGAGCAAGATCATGAGCTATTCTGCTTTAAAAGCAACTCCACAATCAATTCTGAACGGCACAAGAAGCTTGTTGAGTCAGAAGGAACACGATGATGCTGCCATGGTTGTTTCAGAGTCACGACATGGTCCAAAGGGTCCGCCTCATCAATATACCCAGCCTCGACCCCAACCCCAAACCTATCCCCGAGCTCCATATAATCCACCCTAGTATTATCCTCCGAACAATGTTCGGTCATCTGTCCAACCACCAGGTCACTCCCTATGGCGAGCGCCAGCGCCAGCACCACATAATGCATTCTTGCCTTCACAACATTTTCGAGCACCCAAAAACCCTATAAAACAGGGGCAGAGAGGGGTACAAAGGCAAAGAAATAGTTTCACGCCAATTGGGGAGTCCTACACAAGCTTGTTTGAAAAGTTAAAGCATTCTAGCCTGATTGAGTCGCTCATCGGCTATACTCCAGACCCATATGCAAAAGGTTTTGATCCTACTGTACGATGCATGTACCACTCTAACGTCCAAGGGAATAGCATTGAAGATTGTCATGCTTTGAAAAAGGAAATATAAAGAATGATTCAAGAGGTGTAATTGTGATTAATGACAGTGACAGGGAGCATGCGAATCCTCTTGAGAACTTGCTGACTGAAGTTAATGATATTGAAGTTGTTAATGGTCTTGGCTATATTGATATGGAACCCAGTGGCTAAGATGTCGTGCTTGGTAATTGGAAAGACGCTCCATCTCTTGGCTAGCTGGGGAGGAGTCTTGGTGGTTTATTTTGTTGTCATTTTTGTTGTCCAGGTTATTTTCAGGGTTGTAATCCGGATATTGGCTTGTGACTCAAACCATTTTATCCCTTTATTTTGCCTAGTTTGTTTAGTTGCAGTAGCTTGTTTAGCGTTGTCTAGTTTTGTTCCATGGTTGTACCCCAGTTTATTTTGCTTGTCTTGTTGTTCAAACCCTTTTTACCGTCTGTTTAATGCAATTTTCTATTTTCTGTTATTACTATTCATTTTTGTTTAGTTCTTTTTTCCTTTTATAGTTCTTTTCCTGCTGACTCTAGTGACATGATATGCACGCGTAATTCTCAGCCTGGTCTTAAAAGTTAGTTTAGTCATGAAGCAATGAAATAATTTTGAAGACGATAGGGACATTTGAGGGAAATAAGTAAAGGCATTTTGAGGTCACTCCAAGCCCGAATTATGTGAAACTAGGGCAGATAGAACAGAAAGAAACATTATTGAAACGCATCCTGTTGCATCAGGTTGAAGCTAAAGGCAAGTTTGTCCCAAATTGGCAGTGTCCGTTCATGGTAACAAGAGTGTTGTCCAATGGTGTTTTGTATTTAACAAATGTAGAAGGCAAATGTGTGGATATAGTTATCAATTCTGATGCAATATGATTTCTTTGGTTTGTTTAATTGTGTTGTTTGTATTTGGCATGCTTTGAAGATTGGAATGACGAAGACATTGTATTCTATTATCTAAACACTTTATCCTTTGTTACCCCTTTGAGTCTATTTATCTTCTTTCATATCCCTCTTTTGGAATCAGAAGCAGACTTTATAAATCTGATGCAAAAAAAGAGAAAAAAGAAAAAAATGAAGAGAAAAAGAGAAAGAAAATGGAAAAAGAGTAAAGCAAAGAAAAGAGAAGAAAAGAAATGAAAAACAAAGAAAGAAGAAAAAAAGAAGAAGAAAGGAAAATAGCAACAAAAAGTATCTTCATGAACTACGTTCGACCTGATTCCTTTTAAGGATACGTAGGCTGCCTCATGGTTCGGTCCCATCAAAATAAACATTCAAAAGTCCCCAACCAAAGAAACTGGGTTAGAAGTTGTGGTTGTTGTAAGAGATCTTATTCGAAAAGTTGTAATTTTGAGCCCTTTCAAGCTATTTTGAGCCTTCATGATATCATTTCTTTCTAATCCTATCCAAAAGCCTACAATACGGTCCAAAGAAAGACCTTCCGATCAATCTTTGAGTTGCGCCAAGTCAAGCGACTTGAAGGTATGATTCACATCAGAGGCAACACTCCGTTCTACACAAGGAAAACAAAAATGAGAGAGTCTTATCGGTGAAGACCTTCACAAGCACCATAAGGTGACGGTAAGTTGAGAGAAAGAACAAAATGGGAGAGGCTTGATAGTGAAAACCCTTCGGGCACTACAAGTCAAATAAGGATCGTGAATTGGATTGGATAATCAGAGCATTGAAGCCAGTTTCACGATTTATGGGGTATAACAAGAGTTGGACATCAGACTTGCTTGACAGTTTAAGCCACTTAATCGAAAGGTGCATGTCATGGTCACTAGAGTTGTTTTCCACATCTGATAGGTTTCAACTTTGTAATTTTCTTGTTATGTGTCATATCTTTCCAATGTCCCTTACTCTGTTCCTTTTGTCTTGTTTACTTCCTCTTCTTGAGTCTGTTTGGTCAAAATAAGTGAGAAATGACTTCAAAATTTGCTACCAGCTTTCCAATTGCACAAAACATAATCTGTCTTGCACATCAAAGTGGTATAAAGTCAGGAAGGAACAGTAGGCGCACTGAGTTGGAAACAAGCAACGTGCTTTGGGATTCATGTGAAATGCAAAGGTTCAGTATATGGCAATTCATGAGCAAAATGAAATAGATAGGGGATATTGGGTTCGAATGGATTGGAGGTGTTTTCAATGATAAGGGTGATAGAGAAAGTGGTTCGTCCATAATAAAGCAATGTCTTCCAAGGTGAAATCAAAGTTATCATGGCAAGTGAAGGATCAATCGCCTTCAAAGTCAAGGCCACAAACCAACTACCATGTTTAAACTCACAAGTTTTCTTTGTCTGAAACAGGGACGAAAGCTATGTTCATATCAAAGCTTGGAAGCTTGAATTTTTTTAGGTGCAATGCTCCAATTCTGCTTACGCAAATGCGATTGAGAAGATCACACATCACCCCTAGGAGAAACACCTCCCAGTATGGGTTTTCAAGTTATATTTTGTTGTAGGAGACGCACTTCCTAAATTGAAATTTTACACGTTAGGAGATGCACTTCCTAGTAGGGATCTTTCAGATTATACTTTTTAGGAGACGCACTTCCTAGCTTTGGTCATTTAAATTCATTCCTAGGAGACGCACTTCCTAGTTTAAGTCATTGATGTTTCACCCCTAGGAGAAACACTTCTTAGTCTAGGTCTTTCAGGCTATATTGTTTAGGAGACGCACTTCTTAAACTGAGATTTTTCCCTAGGAGACGCACTTCCTAGTATAGGTCATTTAAGTTCATTCATAGGAGACGCATTTCCTAGCTTGAGTCATTAAAGTTTCACCACACTTCATAGTCTATTTCATTTAAGTTCATTCATAGGAGACGCACTTCCTAGCATGAGTCATTAAAGTTTCACCCCTAGGATACGCACTTCCTAGTCTTGTTCATTTAAGTTCATTCATAGGAAACACACTTCCTATTTGAGTCATTGAAGTTTCACCCATAGGAGATGCACTTCCTAAATTGAGAGTTCATTCATAGGAGACGCACTTCCTAGTTTGAGTCATTGAAGTTTCACCCATGGAAGACGCACTTCCTAGTCTAGGTCTTTCAGATTATATTTTGTTTTAGGATAAGCATTTCCTAAATTGAGTTTCGCCCCTAGGAGACGCACTTCCTAGTCTGGGTCTTTCAAGATACACTTTCGGGAAACGCACTTCCTAAATTGATATTTTACCACTAGGAGACGCATTTCCTAAATTAAGTTTCACCCATAGGAGACGCACTTCCTAAATTGAGAGTTCATTCGTAAGAGACGCACTTCCTAGTTTGAGTCATTTAAATTCTACCCGTTGGGAGACGCACTTCCTAGTCATGGCCTTTCAAGTTATATTTTGTTTTAGGAGACGCACTTCCTAAATTGAGATTTCACCCCTAGGAGACGCACTTCCTGGTTTTAGTACATACAAGTTTTACCCGTAGGAGACGCACTTCCTAGTTTGGTTTATTTCGGTTTTATTTTTAGCAGACGTATTTGCTAGTCAAAGTCTTTGGTTTTATTCATAGGAGACGCACATCATGGTCTAGTCATTATTTTACTCTCATCATTGCATCAATAGTATAAGTGGTTTACAATATTGCTAACAACTCACAAATCTTCCTAGTGCAAACTGGGTAGAAAATTTCGTTTGTTTTGTTTGTTTTGATGAAATCAGGTACCCATCTAGAGAACAAAGGAAGGACGGCACAAGTTCAACGGAAAGTGGATCAAGTTTGGCAATCAGGCACCCCCCCTGGAGCGCAACGGAAGATAGTTCAAAGGAAAAGCAGTCTCAAGCCGAAGTAGTTCAAGTTCAACAATCAGGAGCCCACCTGGAGAACAAAGGGAAAACAGTTCAAGTTTCGAGGACAAACAGTCCAATTGTTGGAAATCAGGCGCCCACCTGGAGAACTAAAGGGAAAGAAACAACATTCAAATGAGTTTAGTAATCAGGAGCCCACCTAAAGAACAAAGTGAAGCAATTCAAGTTTCAAGGAAAATCAATGCAAGTGTTCAGCAATCAGGAGCCCACCTGGAGAACAAAGGGAAGCAGCAATGTTCAAAGGAAGACAGCAATCAGGAGGCCACCTGGAGAACAAAGGGAAAGCAATAAGTTTTAAAGGAAGACAGGTCGAGAATTGGCAATCGGGTGCCGACCTGGAGAATAAGAGAATTCACTTCAGAATGCAATTCAATTTAGCAATAAAAGAAGCTCGCAGCAAGAATGCGAGTCAACCGTCCGAGGTGATCAACAGAAGTTAGTCACAATAAAGAAAAAAAGAGAAAGTCAAGAAGTTAATCCAAATGCAGAAGCTGATGAAAGATGTGGGCTGATCAAGAAATGACCGAGGTCACAAGCATTGCGTTCCTGGTCTTGATCCAAAAAGCTGAAGAAGGATGAACTAGCACCTGCAACTAGCAAGCGTCAAGGTTCAAATCTAAAGTCTGCATGAAGAACCACTCAAGATCAAGCTTCAGAAGACTTATAGATAGGAATCTTGTAACTTGTAGTTGACAGGCTTAGCTAGACTTTTTCATGTTTTTAATTTTGATGTAATAACAGGACCGCGGATCAGAACTTCGGCGGAACGGCACCTCGACCGGCCTTCCACCTCGATAAACTCCATCATCTCACTCACCTATGAACTACACGTGGCATGATTCCTTTATAGCCAAGGATATGTAGGCAGCTCAGATACCAAGGCTCGGTCACATTCCCCTTTCTCTTAGTTTTAGTCTCTCCAAATAAGGGTCGGGTCAAAAAACCTGTCTAGTCGTTCTTTGTCTGAAAACTCTTCGCGTTTTCAGTCAAAGAGGGGCAGCTATAGACATGTGATTTTTGACCCTCGCCAAGATTTTTCATATTTTAGCACGTAAATATTTAATTTAGGCCTAATATAGCTATTTCAATTTATTTTTACTCTTTTACTTTATTTTATTACAAGAAAACAAAAATTACAAAAAATAGTTTCATTAATATTTTATAGTCATTTTTAATCTTGAAAAATACCAAAAATAGTTTCGTTTTAACGCTCAATCTCATTTTAATAGTGATTTTAGATAAGTAGGATTAATTAATAAATGAGATCGTATTTTAGTCTCATTCGTGGGGAAAGAATAAAATTTGGGCTCAAACGACCCATTTTTAGGCCCAATTCGGATTAGCCCATTAAGCCAATACCCAATACCCATTAAGCTAACCCTAGGGACCCTTCTAGACTCTTCTTGGGAACAAAAAATATATAAAAAGACCCTAAGGACCTAAGAGCAAAAAAAAGAGAATACACACAAAAATACATAAACCTAAGGCCTAAGATATAAAATTAAAGGCTGGAGACTATCAGCTAGCGCCGTTTTTTTTATCAAAACGAGCCCACCCCCTGAAACTTCATCTTCTTCAACCAAGCACATGCCCCTTTCATCATTGACAAAAATAATAGAACTCCTCATCTTCCCCACACCCCAGGCAACCAAGACCAGCTGCAGAACGAGCACCAACCCCACTTTTAGGCATCTCCAAAAAGCCTCACCACAGCAAGGATTCGAGAGTGAGAGTCACACCTCGACTTTGTCCTTATAATAGGCAATTTCAAACCGTTTACCGTGCTTCTTGAGATGAACAACGGTGACATTGGTAAGTCATTTTTGGACTATCGGTTGTTCCAATGTTTTCGACATCTCTGTCATACTAAAAAGTATTTGCTTCTACTTTATCTCTGCTTCTGTTTTTAATATAATTTCGAGAGGAAAAGTCAGAACAAAATTTGGCTGTGAGTTGTGGTTTGAAGCTGGTTTGAATCGTCGTCGAGGTCAAATTTTTCGGTGTGGTCTTTGTGGTTAACGGGTTTGTTTGAGGTTATCTCCGGTCTGTGGTTGAGATTCTGTTGTTTGGTCATGTAGCGTTGTCGAGTTTTACTGAGATAACAGAGGTCAATTTCTTCTTATCTCTTAATTTTGTTCCATATTAATTCTTATATGTTGTTAGAGTGGAATTTCGGTGTAGACTACTGTAAATTGAGGTGGAAACGTTTTGTCTTTTCAGAATGTTGTTCAAACTCTTTGTGTCCATACTCTTTGTTGTTGAGTTTACTTTATGAATTTATGAAATTGTTTAGTAAAAAGGTTTCTGGGTTTGCTATGGTTTTGAGAATGAAGCAATAGAACTTCTTGATCTGGTTTCGGCTTTTGCTTTATGAAAACATAAATATTAAATGATGATTGGATAATAATGATACTAATTATTATTAGATTGTAAAGGATATATATATGAGAAAATTGTGGAAAACATGCAATGCTGGTGGATTGAACATCTTTAAGAAGCTACAATTAGATTTTTCCCGTTGTTTGTGTAGGTGTTCTCCGCGGTTTTGAATTTATTCACTCAAATGTATGCTCATATGTTACTCGAATTGGTTATAGTTGAATATGATTTTGACACGGTATAGATATTAGGTTACTATTCATGAACTGAA
Source organism: Nicotiana glauca (assembly GCA_026770625.1). Classification (NCBI taxonomy): domain Eukaryota; kingdom Viridiplantae; phylum Streptophyta; class Magnoliopsida; order Solanales; family Solanaceae; genus Nicotiana; species Nicotiana glauca. The sequence continues at coordinate 40,739 of MU726199.1, read as the reverse complement.
AGGGGCCCGGGTGTGCATTTCATGTGACCCGACTTCAATTTTCAACAAGGTTAAATAGAACATGTCGTGAACCATGGGTGCATTTCATGTAGCGTGGCTTACGATGTGTTTTAAATAACTTTGAAATAATTTCTTAAATAATTAAAAGCGGTTAAAATCATTAAAAGAGCTAGAAAGTTAAAAATGCACGTAGGTTTAAAATGTGTAATTAATCAGATAAATAGGCCAATAATAATAGTTTAGCGACCGTGCTAAAACCACGAAATCCGGGAATGCCTAACACCTTCTCCCGGGTTAACAGAATTCCTTACCCGGATTTCTGTGTTTGCGGACCATAATTAGAGTCAAGTTTTTCTCGATTCGGGATTTAAACCTATGACTTGGGGCACCATAAATTATCCCATGTGGCGACTTTGATTCTTAAATAAATCCCGTTTCAATTGTCACTTAAATTGAAAAAACTCCCTTATATCACCTTTCGGGGTGGTAAAGAGGAGGTGTGACACCACTAACTACTAAAAAGCAAAAAAGAAACGAAAAACAGACTCAAACCCTTAAGAAGGTTGTCATGCCATCCATCATCGGGAAGAGCCACCAAGTTCACACAAATTCTACCTTTGGAAAGAGCCGTGGCATTAAGAAAACCAAAGGCTTATTGTAAAAATCCAAAACAAGAAGCTATGAACGTAAATAAGAAGCTAAGAAAGAAAAAATGCGGAAAGTAATATGAACATATACAAGAGGGGTTTTAATCGAATATACAATAAGGTAGATGAATATATACAATGTAACATAACTTTTATATACAGACCCAAAGTAAAAAGTACGAAAAGTACGAAAAATACGAAAAATGTAATGAAATGCTGAAATTATATACATACCAAAGATAAAAAGAAAGAAAGAAATCATAAAATTTGTCATATATATACAGTCATCCAAATCAAAGTAGGGCCTACCCCCTCAAATGAAAGCTGGCATTGTCCTCAATGCCAACTAAGCAAAATAAGCATAAAAATAGAGGAAAGAGGCAAAAGAAACTACCTATGGGTCCTCTGACTGCATGGGGTCCTCTGTCTGGGTCCCTGGGTCCTCTCTATGCTCGGGAACCTGAGACTGGGTCCCTGTGACTTGTGGCTCTGCTGCTGGGACCTGGTCCTGGACTGGCTCCTAAGCTGCATCCTGTGGCTGACTGGAGGAAGTCTCCGGTAGGTCCATCAACTAAATGACTGCATCGTCACACTGAGGAATCGCCCTCCTACTCTTGGGAGGCCTCTCGAGCTCTGGCACTGACAGTGGCTGGGCTGCTGATGCTGGGTCCTGCAATAGCAAATCTAAAGGTAGGTGATCCGCCTTCAGCCTATCAACCTCGACCCGTAACTCCTTCACGGACTCTTTGGAATCCCGAGTCTTCCTCATCTTCTTTGAATCCTTTGCAAGTTCCTTCAGAGCCTTTTCATGTGACTCAACAGCGTCTGCAAGCAATTTCTGGTTCTCAAAGATGAACATGGTCCACATTTGTGTAGAACTCCTTCACCAAGTGCTCATTGGCATCTCTCACCTGGCCTATAAAATAGTCCCATTGTCACGACCCTAGTTCACCTGAACCTGTCATGACGGCACCCAGTCTTCGCGACTAGGTAAGCCAAACACATTGCGGAAATTTAACAACTTTTACGAAAGCAATAAACAAATACCAAATAACGTAGGAAAATGTATAGAGTGCCACCTGGCACATACACTTCAACTCAAATACTATAACAACCTCCAAGACCCGGAAACGCACGGGCAACACAGGCTAAAAGAATATAAGTTATGGCTCTAATATCCAGAAATGTCTATACAATCGATCACATGAAATGAAACTACTAACTATAAGGGAGAGTAGAAGGAGACTCTTTGGATCTGCGGACGCGGCAGATGCATACCTCAAGTCTCTAAGTGTAGCTCTGAAATAACTGATAGTACGCTCGATCAGAAATACCTAGATCTGCACAACAAAAGTGTGCAGAAGAGTAGCATGAGTACACCACAGCGG
>MU726199.1:0-27381 GCA_026770625.1 Nicotiana glauca | reverse complement strand
AAGCCTAAAAGAGCTACGGACCTCCAAATAACATTCCGAACACGCTCCCAACCCCGAAATCAACTAACGGAGCTAACAGAACCATTGGATTTCCATTCCGAGGTTGTCTTCACACTGCTCCGAATACGGACCATTTTTCAACTCTTAAGCTCTCATTTAGGGACTAAGTATCCCAAAACACTCCAAATCCTAATTCTGAACATCCCGACAAACCAAAATAGCATAAACGAACTTAGGGAAAGCAGTTAATGGGGAATCGGGGCATAAATTCCAAAAATGACCGACCGGGTCATTACACCCATCCCTCTCTCACTCTGAATTGCCTCAACACATTGGGGTTGTGAGGCTCGAGGTCATAAATAATGAATTTCTGCTCGGGTATTAGTTTCCTCTCGGATCACCACTCTCTGAACTTGTGGTAGGCAAGCTCACTCACAAACCGGTCCTGCCAGGCCTCCGGGTTCCTAGTTCTATCCAACCCACCTACTTGGGGCTCATCGCCTTCTACTTATTCCCCTTCTTCTCCTACTGCACCCTCTCCGGATAATGAAGTTATGGGAGAGGTGGAGTACTCATCCCCACTGCCTTTAGCTGAGCCCTCAGACGACCCAGAAGATACATGCACTGAAGCTTGGGCAGTGGGGGATGCTGGAGGTGTGTCTGTCAACCTGTGCCTCTCCGGCCAGTTAGGAACAAGTTCTAGCATGAAGTCTGAAGATGCCTCCCGGGAGGGCTCATACTCACTCCCCGATTGATCAAGTGCTATGTCTATATCTTTAATGAGTCTCTTTGTGTTCTTAATATTTTGTCGGGCTTGTAGGGTCAACCTTATCATCTTTTGTTTCCCACCCCGGGAGGACTCTCCTCTTCTTAGTTGTTTAGCACTCTAGCCTCTTGATTTTACCATTGTCTGCAAACAAATTCAGTCATGCTTTGTTAGTCTCAATATACACAATGAAATTCAAAGTTGTACTAAAAGAAGTATGTTGCAGACAGTTCAGATATTGTAGAGTGAGGACCACACAAAATGCAGTACGGCCGCACAGAGGCTAATGCGGACCGCACAAAATGTAGTGCGGCCGCACAAAGGTGGGGTTCAGACTACCCACTCTCTGAATCTATGCACCGCAGACTGCACAAAATGGCAATGTGGTCCGCATTGAGGCACTGCAGGCCAACAAAATAGCAATGCGGCCGCAGTCCTTAAGTTCCACTTTCAGATGTTATTTCACCGCGATCCGCACTAAATGGCATTGCGGGCCGCACAGAAGCATCGCGGACCGCACTAAGTGCCTAGCAGCAGCATCAACCTAGGGTTCAATGTATTGTCCAATTTTAGTCTAAAGTTTTACCTACTAATGATTTCCTAGGTGTTGCCTCAAAGTTTTATCTAATTATGCCTAATTAAAACATGATTAACTAACCTAAAGTACACATTGAAAGAAAAATGGGAAGAACAGAAGAAAAATTAAGAGAAAATTAAAAATCAAAAGAAAATAGTAAAATTAAAAAACTAAGAAAGAATTAAAGTTACCATAAATCAGATGCATTGATGATTAATTGAGACTAAGCAGATGAATTCGTGCAATTTTACTGATGGACATTGATTTTTAGGGCTTTGAGAGTATAAAGATCGAAAAGTTTAAATGGAGGGCCTCAGGTCCTATTTATAGAAAAAGTTTTGGGGCCCAGCTTACCTACCCACTGCGAACCACACAAAATGGTATTGTGGTTCGCACTACACAGAATCCTGCAAGTTTGAGAAGGCAACCACTACGGACCGCACAAAATGCTCTGCGACCGCAATGGTGCACCGTGGACCGCACAAATGTAATGCGGCCGCGGTGGCAAACTTCAGAGAGTTGGTTTTTAAACTCCACCATCAGTGTGGTCTGCACTAATCTCATGCCCCCACACTAAGTTTATTGTGGCCGCACAAAATGTAGTGCGGTCCGCATTGCAAACTTCAGAGACTTGATCAATTTTTTTCACGTTGTCCTGCACTGCATCAACACAATCCTACAGTATCTCAGAACCAGTCAGTCCAACAATAAATCCTACACTACAATGAAAATCAAAGAAAAACAAAAAGAAAGACACATGGGTTGCCTCCCAAGAAGCGCCTGATTTAACATCGCGGCACGATGCAGGTTACCATCAAATCACTTTAGATGGAGAAGTGCAACCACGTGGTTGTCATCAATCTTGCCCAAGTAATGCTTAACCCTGTGCCCATTAACTATGAAAACCTCACCATTTTTGTTCTTCAAGTCAAGTGTACCAAACGGAGTCACAAACACTACTCAAACGGTCCACTCCATTTTAACTTAAGCTTTCCCGGAAACAGACATAACCAAAAATTGAACAAGAGAACCAAATCACCCACCTTTAACTCCTTGCCACGAGCATATTTATCATGGAGGTACTTTATCTTGTCCTTGTACAAGGACGTACTGGAGTAGGCATGGAATCGGAATTCATCAAGTTCATTAAGCTGCTCCGCACGAAGATTTGCTGCCACTTTCCATTCAAGATTTAACTTCCTCAAAGCCCACATGGCCTTGTGCTCTAACTCAACCAGAAGATGGCAAGCTTTCCCAAACATCAACCGATACGGATACATACCAATTGGAGTCTTGTAAGCAGTCCTATAAGACCATAGAGCATCATCCAACTTCTTTGACCAATCGATCCTGTTTGCATTGACTGTTTTTGACAATATACTTTTAATTTCCTTGTTGGAGACTTCAACTTGGCCACTCGCTTAAGGATGATAAGGAGTAGAAACTTTGTAGTTGACACCATACTTTGCAAGCAAAGTGTCAAAATCTCTATTACAATAATGAGACCCCCCCCCCCCATCACTTATGATCGCACGATGAGTGCCAAACCTTGTAAAAATGCTCTTCTTGATAAATGCAACAACACTCCGGGCCTCATTGTTGAGCAAAGCCACGGCTTCAACCCACTTTGAAACATAGTCAACCGCCACAAGAATGTATGTGTTCCCATACGAGCTAACAAACGGGCCCATAAAATCAATGCACCATACATCAAAAAAATCAACCTCAAGAATGGTATTGAGAGGCATCTTATCTTTCTTCGAAATTCCACCCGCTCTTTGACATTCGTCACACCTCTTCACAAGTTTACTTGCATCTTTAAACAAAGTTGCCCAATAAAACCTACAACTAAGAACTTTGTAAGCCATCCTCGCCCCGCCATGATGGCCACCATAGGGGGAGGAATGACAAGCCCCCAAGATACTCAATTGCTCCTCCTCCGAGACACACCTTTGGATCACACCATCCGTGAAAATCTTGAATAAGTATGGCTCATCCTAATAGAAATCCAGACTATCCCATTTGAACTTCTTCCTTTGGTTAGAAGAGATCTCACACAGGATTATACCAGTCATAAGGAAATTAGCAACATCTGCAAACCATGGAATACCATTCATCGACACCGCAAGGAGTTGTTCGTCGGGAAATGAGTCATTGATCTCTAGGCCATCACGAGGCCTCCCCTCCTCCTCCAAGAGGGAAAAGTGGTTCGCTACTTGGTTTTCACTACTTTTCCGGTCCACAATCTCCAAATCGAACTCTTGAAGTAACAAGACCCATCGCATCAGTCTAGCTTTGGAATCTTTCTTCATCATCAAGTACCGGGGTGCGGCATGATCGGTATGGACTATGACCTTGGCATCCATAAGATACGGCCGAAATTTTTCCGTTGCAAACACTATAGCCAAAAGTTCTTTCTTAGTCACCGTGTAGTTCACTTGAGCATCATTCATTGTCTTGCTTGCATAGTACACCAGATGAAACATTGTGTTCGCTCTTTTTCCCAAAACTGCCCCAACCGCAACATCGCTTGCATCGCACATAAGCTCAAAGGGCAAGCTCCAATTAGGTGTGGTAATGATAGGAGTGGTGGTCAACTTATGCTTAAGAAGTTCAAAGGCTTGCATACATCTCTCATCGAACACGAACTTGGCATCTTTTTCCAATAACTTGCATAAAGGGTTCACTACCTTCGAAAAGTCTTTAATAAACAGCCAGTAGAACCCCGCATGCCAAGAAAACTTCTAACTCCCTTGATAGAGGTAGGGGAGGGAGCCTTGAAATCACATCAATTTTTGCTTTGTCTACCCCAATACCATGCTTTGAAATTTTATGCCCGAGAACTATGCCCTCTTCCACCATGAAGTGTCATTTCTCCCAATTAAGAACAAGATTAGTTTCTTCACAATGAGCCAACACTCTATCCAGATTTTTGAAACATGCATCAAATGAATCACCCACCATACTAAAGTCGCCCATGAACACCTCCAAAATATCTTCCACCATATCGGTGAAAATGTCCATCATACACCGCTGAAATGTAGCTGGGGCATTACATAACCCAAAATGCATCCTAAAAAAAGCAAATGTGCCATATGGAAAAGTGAATGTGGTCTTTTCCTAATCTTCTGGAGAAATCAATATTTGGTTGTATCCAGAGTATCCATCCAAGAAGCAGTAGAAGGAACGCCCAACAAGTCAGTCTAACATTTGATCAAGAAAAGGCAATGGAAAGTGATCCTTGCAGGTCACTTTGTTCAACTTGCGGTAGTCTATGCATACCCTCCAATCGGCGACTGTTCTAGTAGGAATCAACTCATTTTGCAAATTTGTAACCATGTTCATGCCACCCTTCTTTGGTACATGTTGCACCAACGAAGTCCAAGAACTATCAGAAATGGGGTACACAACCCCGGCATCTAACCACTTGATCACCTCCTTTTTCACAACTTCTTGCATTGCTTCATTCAACCTACTTTGATGTTCTAAGGAGGGCTTTGCATCATCTTCCAGAATAATCTTGTGCATACAAAATGCGGGGTTTATCTACCGAATATCAGCTAAAGTCCATCCAATTACCTTCTTCCGCTTTTGAAGCACCGCCAATTTGGCATCAACCTGCATGTTAGTAAGACAAGAGGAAAGAATAACTTGCAAAGTTGAACTAGGGGCTAAGAATTCATATGTGAGGTGTGGAGGCAACGGCTTCAACTCCAACACTGAAGGCTCCTCAATTGAAGGTTTTTTTGGTGGAGTCTTCCTATTCTCAAGGTCCAAAGATAGTTTCCTAGGCTCATAAGAGTAAGAGCCCATCCCATGCAAAGCATTCACGCACTCCACTCGGCCCTCATCATTATTGACATCAAGATTTAACAAAACGGCCTCTAGAGGGTCCTCCACATTGATCACTGCACTAGTATTATCAATTATCACTGCCATGAAAAGATCCACAAAAGAGCACACCTCAGAAATGTTGGGCTGCTTCATTGACTTGCAAACATGAAAAACCACTTTCTCATCACCCACCCGGAAGGTGAGTTCCCCCGCTTCCATATCAACTAAGGACTTCCCCATAGCAAGGAAAGGTCTCACCAATATGATCGGAACTTCATAATCTACCTCACAATCCAAGATCAAAAAATCAACTGGCAAGATAAATTTGTCCACCCGGACATGCACATCATCAATAATACCCAATGATCTCTTCATAGTTCTATTCGCCATTTGCAATCTCATAGAATTCGGCCTCGGTTGCCTAATACCCAAAGTCTTAAAAACTTAGTAGGGCATCAAGGTGATACTTGCCCCTAAATCGCATAGAGCCTTAGCAAAGTCTGCACTCCCAATGGTGCAAGGAATGGTGAAAGCACTGGGGTCTTCTAGCTTCGGGGCCATTGAGTGCACAATTGCACTAACTTGGTATGTTATCTTTATAGTTTCACAATACATGGATCGCTTCTTTGTCACCAAGTCCTTCATGAATTTAGCATATCCCGGCATTTGTTCTAAAGACTCCACCAAAGGCACATTAATAAATAAGCTCTTCATCATATTAATGAACTTTTTAAACTGATTCTCATTTTTTTGCTTTGCAAGCCTTTGAGGAAAAGGTGGAGGTGGCCTTGGCAAGGGAGCCTTAGCTTTAGGCACAACCGGCTCCGGTATGTCTATTACGTGTTCCCTAGACGGGTCCACGTTGTTCTGAGTTTCCACCTCAGCATCTTTAATATCAATCCTCACTTCATTGTTCACATTCTCATCAATCACATTTTCAACCACCAAAGGACTTTCATCTTCTTGCAACTCAACTTCATCACTCAAAATTTGCTTTTGTTTGGAGGTATTCACATCATCGCCTCGTCCACTCCTTGTAGGTACCGCCATAACATAATTGTTCCTACCCTTTGGGTTCACTACCGTATCACTTGGTAAAGCCCCCTTAGGGAGAGTATTCAAGGATTGTGAGATTTGGCCTAATTGAACCTCCAAATTTCTAATGGAAGTATTGTGGGAAGACAACTGAGCATTGGAATCTGTACCCTTTTTATCATCTATTCAAACATCATATCAATTTTCCCCATGTCATTGTTGGATGAACTAGCCCTTGGGATGGAAAAGGGGGTGGATTTTTCGGTTGTTGGTACATTGGGGGACTTCGAAATCCTTGCCCCTGATTTCCTTGATTTCCATTGTTCCATTCACCTTGATTAGTGTTACCACCCCAATTGTTGTTATTTCCATTCCAATTACCCTGATTGTTTTGATTATTGCTTTGATTTCCCCAATTGTAATTTTGGTTGTTGTTCCCCCAATTACCATTGCCTTGTTGTTATTGATTGCCCCAATTGCCCTGGGGTCTCCATTGTTGTTGGTTGGAATAATTTCCACTTTGGCCTTGATAATTTTTCACATATTGTACCTCTTCATTCTGCCCATCATAACCATCATCTTGGAATCCACCACAATCATTGTCAAATTGATCCGAACTCCCTTGGTTATGTTGACCTCTTTGTCTTCTTTTGTTCACTAGCATGTTAACACCCTCCATGGCATTCACTTAGTAAGGATTTTAAACTTATTGCAATTGTGCCTTTGCTAGTTGGTTCATGGTTGTTGTCAACTCGGCTATCGCATGCCCATGATCATGTAATTCTTTGTGCAAATGAGTGACTGTGGGGTCACCCTGGGGCACATTGGCTCTACTTTACCAAGCGGAGACGTGTCAGCAATCTCATCAAGAATGGCCCAAGCTTCATCATATGTCAGCTTTTTGAAATTACCCTTAGCAAGCTGGTTCACTATGCATTGATTTATTGTGTTAATGCCCCGGTAGAAAGTTTGTTGCAACATATTCTCCGTCATATCATTATTGGGGCATTCCTTCACCATAGTTCTATATCTCTCCCAAATCTCATGCAATGGTTCAGTGGGCTCCTGCTTGAAAGCTAAGATCTCATCCCGCAATGCTGCCATATGCCCCGGTGAGAAGAACTTTGCAATGACCTTGTCCGCCAACGTATACCAAGTAGTGATGGAATGGTTGGGAAGTCACTCAAGCCAATCCAATGCCTTTCCTCTAAGTGATAATGGGAAGAGTCTCAGCTGAAGTGCATCCTCGGACACATTTGTCTACTTTCTCCCCCAACAGGTATCCACGAACCCCTAAAGATGTTTGTAGGCATTTTGATTGGCGGTGCCTGTGAAATACCCACGCTGCTCCAGCAATGTCAGCATCACATTAGTAATTTGGAAATTGCCCGCCCGGATTCGGGGTGGGACAATTGCACTTGCTTAGCCTTGGTTTGGGAGCACTCGAGGAGCCACTCTTGGAGGTGGCGGAGGAGGGTCTCGAATATTTTCATTAACATTGGCCTGGCGGCCTCTACGTTGTGCTTGAGGTACAAGAGTCACCTCATCATCTCCGACATCATCTACCTCATCCCCCTGCAATCACATTTCCAAGAGGGTCATTATTGTTTGCTGCCATTTTGTACCTGAAGTTGTAACACTCACAAATTAGTAACGCAAAAGCAAAGAAGAACTATACACAAAACTATTTAGATAGATAGCCAAAACCGTTAGCTCCCCGGCAAAGGCGCCAAAAAGTGATCGAGGCCAACCTTGTACTACTATTGAGTAGCAAGAGAGGTCGAAGCAACTTTTACCCGATGAGGTTGGGATCGATTTCAACAGGGAGATAGATATTGGAGTTGAGTTTTTATCTAAAGTGGAGTTGTGTATTTGTTCCTAATTGCACTTCTAAACATTTTTGGTTTTGAGTTTAATTCTAATTTTATAATACTACAATGATAAATAGACCAAGTAAAGCTACGGTTAAACTATTGCAAGTTGTTCGAATAGATAAAAGGCACTAGGGTAGTGACTTTCTCCTAGGTGGCTAATTGATGGATTATTGAGTCTAAAGATAGATTGTCACATTTGGGGAGTATGATATAACCGTTGCACGATTCTACTCACTCTATACCTCTCGGTAGCTCAAGTAATTTTTCCTGAATAGACTTTCTCAAGATCAATTGGGTATGCAAATTTGTGCAAGCAATCAAGGTTCAAGTCGGGTATTACTATCTCTAGGTTAACCCTTTAATTGGGGCTATCAATCTATTGAATACGCAATTCCTTGTTAGACCAATTTCATGGACTTAGGCTCTCTTTCTCAAGAAGAGCCAAAAGTCTACTAGGCATAAACTAGTATTTGCAACCACTAATTCAACACTAAAACCCTAAATTAGCCCAAATACCAAACACTCAGGGACAATCAAGCATCAAAACACATGACCCATCAATTACCCACACTAGGGTTGATCCAGAACCCTAGCTAATGGGTTTAGCTACTCATAATTGCAGAAGTAAACAAAAAAAGAGATGAAGAAAAACCCATAATAATTAATTGTTATATAAAACTTGAAGATTCAAGGTGAAATTAAGCTAAAATTATGCAACGTGGCTTCACGAGCACAGCTCTACGTCCAAAACTATCTAATAACCCAAAAATGGGAAAAGAAACTATTTATACTAGGTTGAAAATTCTGGACAAAAATACCCCTGCGGGGCTAGTGCAGACCGCACAAAATCGAGTGCGGCCGCACTAAGGCTCTAGTCTTGACTTTTTTGCTCTCTAAAGTTGGCCACCGCGGACCGCACAAAATGCACCGTGGCCGCGGTGGCTTCTACTGCGGTCCGCACAAAAATGGATCGCGGACTGCATTAGGCATAATCCTCCAAATGTCATCTCTCTGAACCTTGGCTCTGCGGATTGCACAAAATTGAGTGCGGCCGCAATGAACCCAATGCGGACTGCATAAAACCCTTTGCAGCCGCATTTTTTGATGGCCTGAAAAATATAGTCTCTGAACTTCATCTTTGTGGACCGCACAGAATGGTGTGCAGCCGCACTGGCCCTGTTTGACTAAGCTTGGTCTTATCTTGGTACTTGTGCAAGTTTTACTCCTTTTTGAGATGGTTTTTGACACCATGTCGCCTTGATGATCAAACCTGCAATCAAGCGCAACTTGTGAGCCTTTGGAACTATTTTGTACACATTTCTAATCAAAACTTAAGCAAGGAGTGTAAAATGCATCATAATCCCTAGTTATCAATGGTTAGCCTGGCATTCATTCCAGTAGAGGAGAGGCCACTAGCTTTGGACATTCAGTCCTTGGCTAACAGACTTGTGAAGATGGATATATTAAAGCCCAGCCGAGTTCTTGCGTGTGTTGTTGCTCAGTCTTTATTATTAGGGCAGATCAAGGCCCGACAGTTCGATGATCCACATTTGGCGGTTCTTAGAGAGACAATGATTCAAGGTAGTGCCAAAGAGGTTTCTATTGGAGAGGATGGTATTTTGCGACTCTAGTGTCACCTATATGTTCCTAAAACTGATGGTCTGAGGGAGAGAATACTAGAGAAGGCACACAGTTTGCGGTATTCCATTCATTCGGGAGTGACAAAGATGTATCGTGACTTGAGTCAGCATTATTGGTGGAGGAGGATGAAGAAAGACATAGTAGAGTATGTGGCTAGGTGTTTGAATTACCAGCAGGTTAAGTATGAGGACCAGAGGCCGTATGGCCTACTTCAGCAGATGCCTATACCAGAGTGGAAGTGGGAGCGCATTACTATGGACTTCGTAGTTAGGTTGCCCCAGACTTTGCGGAAGTTTGATGCAGTGTGGGTCATTGTTGATAGGTTGACCAAGTCAGCACACTTTATTCCGGTTGTGACTACTTACCCTTCAGAGAGATTGGCTCAGATTTACATTTGGGAGATAGTCAGGTTGCACGGTGTTCCTATTTCCATCATTTCAGATAGAGGCTATCAGTTCACTTCCCATTTATAGAGAGTCGTTCAGAGTGAGTTGGGGACCCATGTAGATCTTAGCATAGCATTCCATCCTCAGACCGATGGGCAGCCGGAGCGGACAGTTCAGATTTTGGAGGACATGCTTAAAGCATATGTGATTGACTTTGGAGGACAGTGGGATCAGTTTTTGCCTTTGGCAGAGTTTTCTTACAACAACAGCTACCAGTCGAGCATCGAGATGGCTCCATTTGAGGCTTTATATAGGCGGCAATGTCGTTCTCCTATCGGGTGGTTTGAGCCAGGTGAGGATAAGTTTTACTGCACAGACTTGGTGAAAGATTCCCTAGATAAGGTGAAGTTGATTCAAGAAAGGCCTGGCACAGCTCAGTCCATGCAGAAGAGTTACGCGAATCATAAGGCGTGTGATGTATCATTCATGGTTGGCGAGAAGGTCCTCTTGAAAGTCTCGCCAATGAAAGGTATTATGATGTTTAGGAAGAAGGGCAAGTTGAGCCCAATGTTTATTGGCCCGTTTAAGGTCTTGAGGCTAGTTGGGGAGGTTGCTTACAAGCTTTCTTTACCGCCTAGCTTATCGGGAGTTCATCTAGTTTTCCACGTGTCCATGCTTCGGAGGTATCATGCCGACTTGTCCCATGTGTTAGACTTCAGTACTATTCATCCAGATGAGAGCTTGGGTTATGAGGAGGAGCCAGTTGCCATTGTTGATAGACAGGATTTCCAGTTAAGATCCAAGAGGATTTCAGCAGTGGAGGGCTAACAAGTCGAGGAGGCAACTTGGGAGTCCGAGAAGGACATGCGGAGCATATATCCACATTTATTCGGCACCTCAGGTACTTTTCTATATCTGTTCGAGGACAAACATTTGTTTAAGAGGTGGAGAATGTAACGACCCGACTTATCGTTTTGCTTCTTAGAACCCCGTCCCCCTAAATAAAACTTCCCCCACTTGCTTTCACTAATTTACGATCTACGGGGATGGTTGGCTCGGAATTTGGAGGAGTTTGGGTTGAATAGGCTCATTTGATTCCTTAAGATTTTCTTAAAAGGCTAAGTTTGACTTTGGTCAACATTTCTAGCAAACAGACCCTGATTTGTGTTTTGACGGTCCCGGAGAGTCCGTAGGAAAATATGGGACCTGAGCGTATGCCCGAAATTGAATTCCGAGGTCCCTAGCCCGATTAGTGAATTTTTGTTGGAAATTGTTAAATTGAAATTCTAAGAATTTAATGAAATTAACTAATGATTGATCATGTGGCCCATATGTTGGTTCCGGAGCCCGGTACAGGTCTAATATAACATTTAAGACTTGCACGTAAATTTTGGTGTCAATTCGAGTAGTATAAGTACGTTTCGGCATGTTAGAAGTGAATTGAAGAACTTGAAGTTCATAAGTTTGATTCAATTGGTTTTAGGGGGTGATACTTAGATTTAGCATAGTTTCAGGCATTCCAAAGGTTCAAGCGAGCCGTTTTATGATTTTAGAATTGTCGGTATGTTCGGGCGGGGCCTGGGAACCCCGAGCATCAATTGGACGAGGCTCGAGTGAAGTTGAAAATTTTGGGAAGAGCTGAAGCTTCAGGTTGTTGTCATAACCGCACCTGCGGTTGGTCAGCCGTAGGTGCGAGACCGCAGAAGTGGTCGTCCTCTTGAAGATGCGGCCTAGGGCAGGCCAAGCCAAAGCCGCAGGACCGTCAGCGCAGAAGAGGCTTCAAGACCGCAGAAGCGGTCCCAGCTCGCTTGGTCAATGCCGCAAATGTGGCCTTCCTCTCGCAGAAGCGAGACCGCAGATGCGGAAATCACTGAGCAATGAGCTTCATTTAATACGGGCTCTAAGCCATTTTGGCCATTTTTCACTCACCCATTTGGTGATTTTGGTGCTCTTGAGAGAGGGCTTTCACCTAGCATCTTGAGGTAAGTTTATCCTACCTATTTCTAGTTTAATACTTGAGTCTTGGGTAGATTAACACACAAAGATTAAGGTAAAATCATGGGGTTATAGCATAACCTAGGGTTTTGATAGAAGTTAGATTTAACCATGAAATTTGATATGAAATGAATTAGAAATCATATATTATTGATCCTTAGGTTATAAAGAACAACTTTCTTCAAAAAAATTCGGAATCCGGGCACGTGGGCCTGGGGTCGGATTTTAGGAAACTTGTGTTTAAGGTTGGGAAATTGCTTTTATAGTTAGAATGCAATCTTGTGAGCTTGTATTGACTAGTTACTATCTCGTTTAATTAGATTTGGATCGTTCGGCTCCAAATTGAGGGTTTGAGCATGTTCTTGGTATTGGAGGTACACTTTGGAGCGAGGTAAGTCTCCTTTCTAACCTTGTAAGAGGGAGTTGTCCTCATAGGTGTAATAATTGAATAATTTGCCATTAAATGCCCTAGGTGACGAGAGTCCGTACGTAGCTACTATTATGTTAATTGTCCGGGTAGTTTAGGACCCGTATCATACCATATTTGTGAATGTTTATATATTTTCTTGCTACGGTGATCACTTAGGACATGCTAGAGAATTGGAAATGAACATAAGTAAACGTATGTACTCACTACAAAAAAATACTGAATTTGCGGAGGTTTTATTTACATATTGCGGCGGTTAAAAACCTCCGCAATTTGTTGTTACGGCGGTCTCCAAAACCCCCGCAATAATGTTCGCCGCAATCAATTTGTGGGGTTTTTTTGGAGGACCATCGTTATCGTATAGCGGCAGGTATTTAGCGTCGGTTTAACCTCCGCAATTTGATACTTTGACTCTTTGAGAACACATGTATAAAAGAAATAGCGGCAGTCAAAACCCCCCACAATGTTTCTATTTAACCCCCGCAAGTTTAAGTACAATATTTATTATACATTAAAATGCGGCAGTTATAACCTCCGCTATTCATTGAGTTTTCTTTTGAGGCAATTGTTGTACTCATATATAACTGATCCGATTTCAATTATGTTAATATAATGAAGCATCATCAGATTATATATAATAAAGTAATAAACTGTAAAATACATTACAGTAAATTATCATTAGTCTCAAAAACTTGTTTTAAACACACCTATTCCATCCATTAAACACAAAACATCAGTATTATAGTTAGTCTTAAAACTAACTAAACAGCACATCTACTCCAAGTATTATGGACAAAAGATCTCCTATGACCATTCAATTGAGTACGATGCATTTGCAAGCAACTTCAATGGTTGTCGTTAGGATTACTTCCACCAGATGATCTTCTTCCATCCAGGGAGTGAAATGGATCCGCTAGCCGCATCACCTGGCTAAAAAAACCAAAATAAAATATAATTAACGAAAAGTACCTCAACAATATCCTAATTAATAATCACTTAGCTTCAATCAAATATCAGTAACTTCAAGAATTACTTTCCTCCCGATCTAACTTCAAAAGTAAAAGGGACATTTAAAGATAAATAAATCCTCTATGGAAATTGAAATGGTGGTTGATGCTGTTGTTACGAAGTTAAAGAAGTAAGTTCAATAAATAGAATAGGGGATAGGTTGATGTCTTGTATGCTAATTTGTTGTAGCTTGAACAACATGAAAGATAAAAATGCACATTTGATGAGAATGCATGTGTAGAAAAAGAGACAAACACTACATAGCACAAAAGTTTTCAAAATTTAATAAGAAAGTTGTGAACTTTTATTACTGTTGAATGGGGAGGAGAAACAAAGATCCCTGCAAATTCTTGAGGTATCCTCCCTTCTTTCATTATCATATATGCCTTAAAAGCATTCATCATTTGGGTGTTAGCATTCATCATTTGGGTGTTAACATTCATCATTTCTCTGTAGTTCTCTTGGCTTTGATTGTGAGCATTCAACATTTAATTGTACTTCTCTTGGCATTGGGAAGAACATGAACCGTTATTATAAGTTGAAGCATTCAAGTCACTATAACGAGGTCTTATTTTTCTAAAAGCTCTGCCAGGAACAGCTCCTAATCCCAAGCACCTTACCCTTCCAGATTGCTCTTTTCCCAGCACCTTACCAATGGTATCATTTGGCGAAATCTCATACTCGTCCACGGGTGCTTTGGCTCAATGCTAGTTTAATTTTTTCCTAAATACATTATACACCAAAAGTTAGTGTCTTGCCTTCAATCAGTGATTGATAAGTTATTAAAAAGAAAAACAAGAGAAGAAGAATATTCAGATTCTCAACTATTCAATGAATGTCTCTAGTGACAGATGAGATCAGGGCCAATGCATCAGAATTCTACACCGGAAATAAGATTTTTCAATAGAAATCCAAATCTTGCTAACAGAAGTAGGTTTGGAAAATGGCCTACTTCCCATGCAAGACATGTTAGAATGTGGCTATGTGAAGGATACAGGATTTGTTTGGCTCAAATCCAAGAAAAAAAACTGAGCACAAGTTTGAGAAAATTGGAAGGCAGGTTCAATATGAAACTGAAGTGACAGTCATTGTTGAACAAAACAAGATCAAGAAACTAACTGGGAAGTTTCCTGTTCGTTCATAAATGTGATAGTAGACAAACTAGCAAACTTGGGTGAAAGAGATAAAAAGACAATTTGACTTCAATGAAGCTCTATCGCTGCATAGTCAAGTTAGAGCTATACAATGAAGCAAGATCAATGATACATCTCGAATTTTAGATTTAGGCCAAGGAAGGACTATTCCACTATCAATGATTTTATTAGCTGAGCTCTGTAGTATTGTGCTACATTTTTTCAAAACTGATGTAAATTCTATAATGATATGCGTAGAGGAATTGTCTCAGACAGACAACAATTCTCAAGAAACCCAAGTAAATTGAATTCCCATTATTATTTTTCATGGTTCTAATTTAAAATGCAAATGCTTTTATATTACTCCCTAACCAAACTTTCAAAGTTCAAACATCGTAAATAAAGAATCTGGAGCTGCAAGATAAGTACAAAATAGAGTAACTTGTACTTCACAACTTATCTCCATATTAAATACAGCCACAGAACCAAAATGGTGCTGAAGATACCTTTGTACTCAATTTTGAGTTAAGTGGAAATTTGTAGAAGTGCATTATTGCAGAATATTTCAATTCTCTTTTTCTAATTCAGAATCAAGCTGGAATAGTAGAAGTGCATTATTGCAGAATATTTCAAGAAATCACACGTCGTTGAGTTGCACGATCAAATACCAATAACAAGTGCTATGGCAAGAAATTCTATTAAGGTTGACGATCAAGTCGGCGAAAACAGTTTCTTGTCTATCATACACATTCGTTAAGGATATAAATTGAGCTTCTCTATTCTCCTTGCCAATCTAGCCTTCAAGCTTACTCTACATATCAACAATTCCTCATAATATTTTTATAACTACATATAGTTTTTGATAATTTACTTGGCAGTCATCTTTAGAGATATTAACTACTAAATTCAATGTTAACGATAAAAAATAATGAACGACAAAGTTCTTTAATTGAGAAAAGGGCAGAACCAAAGACAAGAGAAAATGGAATATTATTCTACACAATCTGTCATTTGTATACAAATCAGAAGGTGCGTATCCAAGAAAACACATCAGTTAATAGAAATAAAGAGGAATCCAATAATCTTATTTCTAGAAGTTCAGAATTTGGAGTCAATAATAATTTGAGATTCAGTATTCACTTTTACACAGTTTGTGAATCATATATTAAGCCATTAAGTCATAAGGAACTTTTTTAGCATAACAAGATGAAGCTAATCTTTTAGATATAATAATTGAATGAAATGACCAGAACCTACAGAAAAACAAAAAACGTACCTTGAGACTGATTCAAACACAACGTAGAGCAGAAAGAGGAAAAGCAGTCGGTGACAATTGCGTCTTCTCTGAAGGTCCACAGGAATTCTAAAATACACATGCAAAAGGAATATTTAAATTAAGACCCAAATCATAGAAATTAACCTATAAAAGACACAAAAAATCTAAATTTTATAAGCTAATGCAAAAGGAGAAATATGACTTACATCCCAATTTCAACAAAGGGTGTTATATCCTTCTTCAAAATACACGTATTCTACCAAATTATTGCCAATTTAAAATACACTGATTCTACCAAATTTCTTTAAAATATATAGATTATACAAAATAAACAGAGAAAATAAACTTAAAACCTACATGCATGAAAAAAGAAAGACAAAAAAGCAAAATTAAAGCAAAATCGAAGAGGAATTTGTATGAAAGAGCAAAATCAAATAAGCTTACATCCAATTGATTGATAAATCTGAAATTTTCTTTCATATCTCTTTCATTTTGCAACAGAGGAGGCGCTGAAGAAAGAGGAGGCGTTGCAGAGAGCTATTGTATTTGGAATTTTGCAACTACATGAGCTTGAAATCGGAGGAAATTTGGTATGGATTTTGATTAACTGAACGAAATCCTCCAAGGAAGAGATTAACTGAACGAAAAGATGGAATATTGCTATGGATTTTGATTAAGTGAGAGTGGGCGAGGGTTTCTGAAAATGAAAAAAGCAAAAATGAGAAAGGGGTTTTGGAAAAAAAGAGAGGGAAAGGATTAAAAAACGAGGGGAAAATTAGGGTCAGAGGGCGCTATTTTTTTTAATGGTTGCCGAGGTTACTGACCGTTACGGAGGTAATTAAACCCCTACAGTTTGATATAAATTGCGGAGGTTATAGGAACCCCCGCAAAAAAACCTCCGCAAATTTAGCATTTTTTTGTAGTGACTTGTTGAACACTTGTATGAATTTATTTGAATATAAATGCGCCTTCATGTATTTTTCTGATAATAATTGATATTTGTGGATTGGGCCGATCGCCTCGGTAGAAATATATGCATCTATGGTTCGCACCATTCAACCCTCTGACAGTGCACAATTTCTTTTCTATTGGATCGGGTTGTCGACCTCGGCATAATGTGCGCATGATATCTATGTGAAACCTTATTCATGACTTGCTTTGTTAAATGTTTTGAAATGTAAATGGCTGACTGTGATATTATTAAGGACGTGACTTATTACTTCTTGCTACAAATTGTTAATTACTTGTGACTTCCATGCTTAGCATAACACTTTATTATATTATTTGACCCTAGTAAGTATCAAGTCGACCTCTCTTCTCTACTTCTTCGAGATTAGACGGGATACTTACTGGGTACATATTATTTATGTACTCATACTACGCTTCTGTACTTTATTATACAGGATCTGAGGCAGGTACATCTGGCTATCAGTGTGGTGTGCATCCCTAATCATAGTTCGAGACTTCCACGGTGAGCTTCTCCCTTCCCGCGCCGTTCTGCAGCTTGATGGACTCTTTCTTTATTTTTGGTTGTCTAATTCTATTTTGGATAGTAGGATAGATTTATTATTTTGTATATTCTACTAGTTTTCCACAACTTATGACACCGGGCCTTGGCACACACATTAGTAGACTATTCTTTTGGCAACTGTATAATTATTTTGGGTACATTACTGATTATTGCTTGTTTTAACTTCAAGTTTAGAAATTGTAATACTTGTTTTGGTAAAGTAAAGTGAACACTTATATATAATTCCGCGTTGGCTTGCCCGACATTGGTGTTGGAAGCCATCATGACCTATAATGGAAATGGGTCGTGACACCTTAACTGTCGTTTTAAAAAATAATTATTTAAGCATTAAGTTTGGCAACTTCTACTTTTTTGACAATGACTAAGTTTTTAAAGTTTGCAACATCTAGTTTTTTGACTTTTTTAATAAACTTAAATGTTAAAACGAAAATTAGGAAACTAAGTAAAGAATTATAAAATATTAAAACAAAAGACTTGTAATGAAATATTCTAGTAATTATAATAGAGTTATACTTTATTTAATATGATTTCAAACTATTAAGTAACTAAAATAATTCATTAAAAAAATCCAACGCTTATAGCCTTTTATTTTATTAATAGAACTTTTAAATCTCACATACAAATATAATTCTTTTGAAAAGCACCTAATCTACGTAACCACTTTCTAGGAAGGGTTCTCTTTGAACTAGGCCTCTTAGTAGCCAATTTCAAATTATCATACTAATATTTGTAAGCTCCTATATAGCTTATTTTTAACTTATCTATAATTTCTCTCGGACATTGTTTTGAAATTGGCAATGTCGATTGATGTTCCATGAGCTCCATGTCATCATCGCTCCCAGTGCTAAGTATCTCATTGTATTCTTCTTCATCCCTAGTGGTAATTTTTCAAAACCAATATTTCTTCTTTCTGAATAATACGAAAATCTCTAAGTTGTCCTCCGCTAAAGAAATGATCTCCAATTTGAAATCTTGTCGTGCTAAAAGCAGTCTCCGATGCTACTGATGAATCTTGAATAGCCAGGATATCTCGTGCCATTATTGAAAGTATTGGAAAAGCCTTGCCACGCTCCCTCCACCATGCCAAAAGTTGTACGAAGCCTTCTTCGTCTTTAATACTTTTCAATCCTTGATTAAGAGAAGAATCAAGTTCATCATCAATAGAGGAATAAAAACAAGTTATATCATCCATATATTCCCATAAAACTTCTACTCTAGACTTAGAAGTAGAAGGAACAGTTTCACCACCTGTTGTTTTCATAGATTTATATTTATCAAACATTGATCTAGCATAAGAATACATGTTAGCTTGGTAGTCTTCGAGAGATAGTTGTTCATTTTCTTGAATTGCTAAATTCTCATAAATTTTATGAACAAGTTCCTTTTCACCTCTTAGTTTTAAAGATGGGTTAAGTAGAGTAGAAATTAAATAAACTTGGGGAATAGAGAAAAAATACTTTTTAAATTTTTAAATCATCTCATTAATGGCTGGTGCATAAGTTAGATTTGTTTTATACTTACCAAATACAACAGAAATTCTACAAATATACCATAATATTTGTGTAACAGTAGGATAATATATACCAGAAAAATTATTTTGTAGCATGATAAAAAAAAAATTTAAAATTTAATAAGTTCTTTGATCTCATCCCAATCAGAATTAACAATTTGATCAACGGGGATACTATTATGCATATTAAATACCTTTTGTATAGGCACTCGATAAACATAAGCAACTTTAAGCATTTCATAAGTAGAACTCCACCTAGTACAAACATCTTTTGGAACTTTTCTATATGGAAGGTTAGCACTAGCACATTGTTGAGCAAATTCACGAAGTCTACTCGCTTTATTAGCACGAAAAATATAGTGGCAAGCATGTTGTATTTTACTATAAGCATCAGAAAATAAATTGATTCCATCTTTTACAACCAAGTTAAAAATATGGCATGCACATCTAATATGAAAAATTACTGGATTAATTGGACAAAGTCTAGTTTTTAAGCTAGTTGCTGCGGTTGTCTTAGCAGAAACATTATCTATGGTGATAGTTAAAACTTTATCAATGAGTCCATAAAAATCAAGTATTTGTAGAACAGTAGTTGCAATATATGCTTCAGTGTATTTTGAATCAACAAACTTATAACCATTAATACGTTTTTGCATGTTCCAGTGATGATCAACCCAATGGCATGTAATAGTTAAATAATCACAACCATTAGGACTGCAACATATATCAAATATGGTAGACACTTTACAATCTAAGTGAAAAAATAGACAACGAATATACTAAAGATATTTGATTTGAAATTTAAAAACATCATTTCTAACCGTGGTCTTAGAAAAACCTTGAAAATCAGGATTATAAATTTCTTGTGTATAATGCACAAAAGCAGGGTGAGAAAGAAAAGTAAAAGGTAAGCCACAGACAACCACCATTTTTGCGAAGTTCTCACGATCTCTATCTTTGTTATAGGGGCGTAAAATAATACCAGAAGCAGAGTCAAGTTGTTGTTGTAAAAAATTAGAACCCCCGCCAGATCCACTAGGAGTGTCAGTACCAGTGCTAGGATCCGTAATTTTTTCAGCTTCTAGATTAGCTTGTATCCATAAAGATTTGTGCTCCTTAAGTAAGTGTCTGGTTAACCTCCCCCCACCCCCACTCACACACACACCATTTTTTTGTACAAATCGTTGCTTACATTTTTCACATATAACACGTTGATTGACTTTATCATGTTTAAAAATTTCCATACAAGTGATGTTTTGGGACGTTCAGCCTTAGCCTTACCCCTTACAGGGGATACATGGGGTAAGGCTCCAGATCGAGATTGACTCTGAGTTGGAGCTTGTGTTGTGGGACTAGTGAGTGTTTCATCTAATTCTTCTTCCTCATTTTCTTTATCCTCAATAAAATATCATTGCCAAATTATCTTTGTAAAGTTTCATGATTTAGTTGTTCTCCGAAATTAATATTATAACATGCGAGGGGTTGGAAAAATGAAGTTTCATTAACATGAGTCATTTCATCTATATGTTTTCTAATTCTAGAAGAAGGGTTAGGATTAGGACTAGGATTAGATTACTACTACTTTCATCTTTACTATTTTATTACTACTTTTTTTTTAAATAAGCCAAATATATTTTTAGGTGTCATAACTTAAATACAAAATTAAATTTCAAAAGTTAACACAAAAATTAAATACACAAATAAAATAAGTAAATAGAACACGTAAAGTAAACAAAAAAATTAATCACTAAAATGATACGCAAAGATTATATATTAAAATTAGGAGATGGAATGAGTGCACCGTGATTAAATATTGAAACTTGAAGAAATTTCCCAAAATATTGCTCCAAATACTTGACAAATTAATTTGAAGCTTGAAAGTTTGCCCCAAAAATTTGCCCAAATACTTGAAACTTATCACTTGATAGTGAGAAAATTGAGAGAATAATATAGATAGAATGTAAGAGATTTGAGAGAGAATGATTGATTTTTGTGGGAAAAATAAAGAAGGATGGGGATATTTATAGTAGAAAATAGGGCCAAAGTATAATTTAATAAACTTAGCCGTTTTTGGCCATTGGGAATGACTATTTTGCAATTGAATCCGTTACCCAACAACTAGAATTCAAAAAAAAAAAAAAGAACGCGAGACAGGCGGGACGGGACAAATGGGACGAAATGGCCATCTCATCCCATCTCGTGTCCTGTTCACCATGGGCCCATCCTTTTTAGAATGAAGTGGGCTGGGACGGGACAGTACGAGTTCACCCTTATTCCACCATATCAATCCACCCTTATTACATCTGCTGCGATGTGTAGCCCCATCCCACCATATCGTACCAAATATTCAATGTGCACGGTCAAATCAACTGTTTAAACCACAAAAAAAACTGATGATAGGCTATAATTACGTATTTTAATCGCTTATTACACTCGAGTTTACTGCACTTTAATTGAGTTTGAGCTTTAATCGCTAGTGTTTTGCACTAATTGTATGTTTTATGTCTTGTAGGAGTGATTCCGAGCTATATAGATGTTATAGAATGAAATTAAGTGATTTTGAGCTTTGAATTCTGAGTAAAAACTCAAAGAATTAAGCCGGAATTGGGTTTGGGGGTCAAATTTGATAATTAAGAACGAACGAGAACTCGAGGAAGCATATTGCACACTTTTTAGTAAAATAGACATAATTTTTTTTTTCAGAACTCTATTTGGTCTACACAATATAAGGTTGGAAAGATAACTCAAAGGGATACAACTTTCATGTTTTACGTTTTTCCAAATTCCACGCGGAACAGGATGAACAGTGCGCGTCAATAGCACGATTGCGCTAATCTAGTGCGGCCAAGGCAGAATGTTAGGGCACTAGCGCATCCAGAAGCGCAAACCGCGCTAGTCCAGACGGAAAAACAGATCTGAAGGGTACTTTTCGAAGTTCAAGACCAATTCCCTCAACCTAAAAAGAGTTTAGCTCGCCCACAACAAGAGTGTGCAGCTTTGGAGAGCTGGAGAGGAGCACAAGGAGAGGAAGCAATTGGGCATCAATCCATATCTCCTTCTATGGTGATTTTTTACCATTGTTCGTAAATTCTTTTGTAGTTTCTATCATTGTTATGAGTAGCTAACTCTTTTAATCTAAGGTTTTGGTTGAACCCGTTATGGATGAACTTGTTGTTATATTAATATAGTTTTGAGTTGGTTGTTAATCTTTATTTGTTCAACTACGTTCTGATTTTGGTTAGGTGAAAGGATCCTCAATTAGCCATTCCTATTTATTATGTATCTACTTGAGAGAGAGTGCATATTTAGGTAATTATTTGAACAACATCACTCCCAGAGTATAGGCGAGAGTCATAACCGAGGGTTTAGAGGTTGGAGTAGATAACGATACCTCGGGTGCGATCTAAGTGAATTGTAATGCGAATTAGCTAGCGTAGCTTGAGAGAGCACGTCTAGTAAATTATCATAATTACTTGAGAGAGAGTTATGATAGCTGGAGAGTTCATGATTGATAGAGGCAACTAAGGCAAAGCTATAAGAAACATACAACTAAGGAAATCAACAACGGGGGAAACCATAACCTTAGATCTTTACTTCAATTGTTTACAACTGCTTGTTAGTTAATTCTTAGTTGATTATTCTTGTTTAGCTATAGCAGTATAAAAACACCGCCAACAATTATTCATAAATTTTGAGAAAGTTGATTATTGAGAATTTAGTGATCTAACAACAGTTGATATGTTAATTCCCTGTGGGATTCGACTCTGGGCATAATACCTCGGATTATATTTGCAACGCCCGCTTAGTCTTTTAATAGACACAGTTGAGCGTGATCAAATTTTTGCGTCGTTGCGGGGGAGTTAACGGTATTATCAATTGTAGTTGGAGGAAAATATAAAATTCTTAAGTGTAGTCAATTTTCTTTGATTTCACTCATATATTGAATTTCTTTTATGTGACTTGGTACAAAAATTTTATTTTCTTTATTTTAATTTTATTTGTTAATTTGAAAAAAAAATGGCATCGTGGAATTATGAGAATTTGGATGTTGATAATTCTAATTTTGATCCTCGTTATGCATACTGTGGAGGAAACCACCCAGGAAAAAATTATCAAAATATTTTCGAGAGCGAGTTATGTGTACAAACTCAATCTTATGTGTGGAATGTATGTGATATATGTGGTGGTCAAGATGGTCACATTCATGGTTGTGCTTATATTTCTTATCTCCCCCAACCCCTTACTTTGATAGTCCTTCTTTTTATTGTGAAGTTAATAGGAATGAAGAACTCGGGTATGAGGACCTGAAAAAGATCGAGGATACGCTAAAGTGCCTTATGGAACAATATGATAAAATACAGTTGCAGATAGAAAGGTAAGAGACAACTATTCACATTGAACCTTTTAAAGTGCAACAAGCTTACATTGTGGATAATAGCCAAGAAGAAAATAAATTGGCTGCAGAAATTGCCATTATAATGGAGGATTTAAAAAAATATGAGGATGAGCTAGAGGAGGAGGTCAGAGTAGAACACCAACAATCAATTGAACTAGATTTTGAGGATGTCTATGTTGAAGAAATGATCCTAGAGTCATCTAAGGGCGTTGAGGATATAAATTTTATTGACTCTAGTATCATTGATGTTGAAGATGTTGAAAGTCCTGAAGTTCATGTATTTGAGCGCATTGGTCCACACTCCAAGAATTTTTCCATATTATGTTTGGATGCTGATATAGAAATAGAGTCATCCAAATTAATTGAAGAGTCAAGGAATGAGGAACAAGGTGCATATATTCTGGAATTCTTCTTGCCAGAAAAACATGACTACATACCTCATCTAAAAGCCAAGAAGTGTAAAATAATATAATGGTTGCCTGGGCCAATTAGATTCGTTCCACCACCACATGACCATAATCATAAGCTTGAATCAAAACTCGGGGTTCAATTCATAAGTTCGAGGTGGAGGCAAAAAGTGATTCACGTCGTGCCGCGACTTTAAATCAAGCGCTTGTTGGGAGGCAACCCAATTTTATTTTATTTTAATTTAGTTTATTTTTTTATTATTTTATTATTCTTATAGTGTCTATTTTTTATTTTTAGGAACATGGAACGCAAATCCATTGGAAGGATGCAACAACAAACCATTGGTTGGAACTAAGTGTGAGGTACTCGCACGAAAGACCAAGCTTGGGAGAAGTCTGAGTACCCCATGAGCTGCTAGTGCTTTGGCCTTTGGCCTACCATGGAGTTTCTTTTACCCTCTTATTAGTATGGTATGCATTGGGAACAATGCACAATTTTAAGTGTGGGGTGAGGAGATCATCTGGGTGACTTTCCATGCTATTTTAGTTGTGTTAATTTCTTTTGTTAGGTGGTGTAGCAATTCCCCCTTGGTTTTTCTTTGTGTCGCGGTAATTTTTCAAGNGAATGGAGATATTGTGTTGTGTTTTGAATTGAAGTAATATCTCTTGACTTTGTTATGCCTTGAGAATAGTGAGTACTTTGGTTGTGATGTTGAGGCTCAGTTTTTGACTCTTGTATGAGTACCTTAAATTGTATGATTTTAAATTTGCTTAACTGCTTTGACTAGAGTGTCTTGATGAATCTAATCCTCAGCGAGTTAAGTGCCACGTGTGTGAGGTTTGTGTGTTATTCTGTGTATTGCATTTGATGCCTAGAACTTGCCCGTGTGTTTGCAAAGCGAAATAATAATTTTATTCAATTTAGGAAGTGATATAGATATTTCTTTGTTGAGCCAGATATGTATATTTTACCCGCCTAATTATTATGTATCGTAGTTAACCCTTTTGAGCCTCTAATCCTATTTCTTTGGCAAACACATTACAAGTCTTACCCAATTGTTTGAATGGACTATCTATTTGAACCTTTTAACCTCTCATAAGCACTTGAATTGTTATACACTGTGTAAAAGTTAAAGTGTGGGGTGGCTAGTTTGGCTTTTGAGTGGAACTAATGAAATTTGGAGAAAGGTGCACTATTTTGAAAAAGTAAGAGTCACTTGAAATAAAAAAATCCTTAACAAATGGTGACTCTTGATGTAATTGTGCTTAAAGAAGTATGGGGTAATAATATTAATGTGAAGGTGGAGTTTGGTTTGACATAAATATGGGGTTTGAATGTCAAAGTATATGTATTAAAGTGCTTAGGGAGGTGTAGTCACTCTTATATCTAAATATATCCTACCCGTCCCACAACCTACATTACAACCAAATAAAGTCCTACTTGATCCTAGACTGAATGAGCTCGATTAGCAGAGTAGTACACTACGTGCAAGCCTATGGTGCATCTTTTGTGGCACATGAATGTTATTTTTGAGAGTAAGTGAATTCTTTCTATCTTAAGTTCCTATGTGTTCTTAACTTTTATTGTGTGGAACTACTCTCTTTTGTTGTGTGAGGGCACTTGATCCATGAAGGAAAGTTAATGTGAGTGAACTCTATGTTAGAGTAAGTGGGTGAGTTGTGAATAATGTGTGGTACTTGTGAGTCAAATCTTGAGATGAAGATGTTATGCTTTTGTAGTTAGTCTATTTTAAATATTCTTGGTATGATGAGTTAGGAGAATTGCTTAAAAAGACCGTGTCTATGTAAAGTGTAGTTTGATTGCTCAAGGACGAGCAATGGTTTAAGTGTGGGGTGTTGATGATAGGCTATAATTACGTATTTTAGTCACTTATTACACCACTTTAATTGAGTTTGAGCTTTAATCGCTAGTATTTTGCACTAATTGTGTATTTTATGTCTTGTAGGAGCAATTTCGAGCTATATAGATGTTATAGAATGAAATTAAGTGATTTTGAGCTTTGAAGTCTGAGTAAAAGCTCAAGGAATTAAGCTGGGATCGGGTTCGGGGGTCAAATTTGATAATTAAGGACGAACGAAGATTCGATGAAGTATATTGCATACTTTCTAGTAAAATAGACATAACTTTTTTCTCAGAACTCCATTTGGTCTACACAATATAAGGTTGGAAAGATAACTAAAAGATCTACAATGTTCATGTTTTACGTTTTTCCAAATTCTACGCAGAACAGGGTGAAAAGTGCGCGTTGATAGCGCGATTACGCTAATCTAGCACGGCCAAGGCAGAATGTTAGGGCACTAGCGCGTCCAGTAGCGCGACCGCGCTAGTCCATACGGAAAAATAGATCTGAAGGGTACTTTTGGAAGATCAAGACCAATCCCCTCAACCTAAAAAGAGTTTATCTCTCCCACAGCAAGAGTGTGCAGCTTTGGAGAGCTGGAGAGGAGCACAAGGAGAGGAAGTAATTGGGCATCAATCCATATCTCCTTCTATGGTGATTTTTTACCATTGTTCATGAATTATTTTGTAGTTTCTATCATTGTTATGAGTAGCTAACTCTTTTAATCTAAGGTTTTGGTTGAACCTGTGGTGGATGAACTTGTTGTTATATTAATATAGTTTTGAGTTGGTTGTTAATCTCTAGTTGTTCAACTACGTTCTATTTTTGGTTAGTTGAAAGGATCCTCAATTAGCCATTCCTATTTATTATGTATCTACTTGAGAGAGAGTGTATATTTAGGTAATTATGGCGAGAGTCATAACCAAGGGTTTAGAGGTTGGAGTAGAGATAACGATACCTCTGGTGCAATCTAAGTGAATTGTAATGTGAATTAGCTAGCATAGCTTGAGAGAGTGCATCTAGTAAATTATCATAATTACTTGAGATAGAGTTATGATAGCCGGAGAGTTCATGATTGATAGAGGCAACTAAAGCAAAGCTATAAGAAACATACAACTAAGAAAATCAACAGCGGGGGAAATCATAACTTTAGACCTTTACTTCAATTGTTTACAACTGCTTGTTAGTTAATTCTTAGTTTATTGTTCTTGTTTAGCTATAGCAGTATAAAAACACCGCCAACTATTATTCATAAATTTTGAGAAAGTTGATTATTGAGAATTTAGTGATCTAATAACAACAGTTGATACGTTAATTCCCTGTGGGATTCGACTCTGGACATAATACCTCAGATTATATTTGCAACGCCCGGTTAGTCTTTTAATAGACACAGTTGAGAGTGATAAAAAACCTCTACAATCAATAAATATCAAACTGAACCAAAAAGTAAACCTTGTAAAATATAGGGATATATACAAGTAATACTACACAACGAGCAATCTAGTAATTGACAATTAGAAGGTGCAAGTAAGTCAATTTAAGCAAATAGCAGGGAATCATGAAACTATGAAAATAGCTAACATTATTAATGTCAAGACCCAAAATCTACTAAGGGTCGTGGTGGCGCCGGACACCTCTGTCAGGTCAACCAACTAAATTATCAATAAATTCCTCTTTTAATACTTTTGAAAATCTAAGGTTTTTCCTTCCATTTTCATAAATA
>MU726197.1:14307-30870 GCA_026770625.1 Nicotiana glauca | reverse complement strand
TATAATATACTACTGCGGCGTGCAGTCCGACCCATATAATATACTACTGCGGCGTGCGGTCCGATCCATGCATGTATATGCATATGCACACATAACACTCGAGGCCTGAAATCCTCCTTACATCACTCTTCATGCCCTCACATATGGCCCTCGGCCTCAATCAGTCCAAAATAGTCAAAAGCCCCTCGGCCATCAGTAAAACAATAATACTCAGCTCAAGCAATAGTTCAAATATCAGTTAAAACTCCAAGTTTGGGAAAAACATAGCTGAGTTCATGAAACAGTGTAAATCACATGGATTGAGTTCAAATAATATTTCAAATAGTGAGGAAACAGTGATGATAGTTCATAAAGAGTTCAAATAATCGGCAATAAGCCCCAAGTATGGCAATGAGCCCAAGTCATAACGATAACAACAAATCATTTACAATTATGCGGTAAAAACCAACAACCGGGACGGACCAAGTCACAATCCCCAGCGGTGCTCTACCCCACGCTTATGCCTGGCGTGCAAGTCACCACAATACAGCACTATGATGTGCGAAAAACCGAGGTTTCAAACCCTTAGGATATCATTCACAAGTATTACTTACCTCGAACCGGTGAAATTCCTCGGTCGCGATGGCTTTGCCCCTAAAATTGGCCTCCACGCGCATCGAATCTAACCAAAACCAGAGTGAATACATTACAATATGCTAAGGGAACAATATCGAATCGAAAACAATCGAAATACATCAAAAATCTCGAAACTAGCAAAAACCCGAGCCCCAGGCTCGCTTCTCACAAAATTATGAAATTAACATCTACGGATTCCTTATCTCGTCACGAGTCCGTACACTCTAAGAACACCCAAATCGGACCACAAATGGCCCCTCAAATCCAAAATTTAGAATTTTTTTACTTCAAGCCCTAATTTCATATGATTTAGCCATATTTTCATGAATTTCAAGGATGATTCTTCAATAAAATCATGTATTTAACTCATAAAACTTACCTCCAACGATTCCCAGTCGAAACCCCCTTCAATTCCCGTCCAAAAGCTCCCAAAGCTTGCTAAAAAATGGTGAGAAATGGGTTTGGTTCGCGGATGAAATGTTTATAAACTTTCTGCCCAGCCCTTGGAAATCCTTCATCGCGTTCGCGACCTCACCCACGCGAACGCGAAGACCATAATTCCCTGGGCCCTCTTTTACTCTTCGCAAATGCGAGTCCCGTCTCACGAACGTGATGCTTCAGCTAACTCCCCTACGCGAACGCGAAGGCCAAAAACTCCTGAGCCTCAATTCCTTATACGCGTTCGCGTCTCATCCCTCGCGAACGCGATGCTCAATCACCCAATTCCTACGCAAACACGGCCAAGACCACGCGAACGCGAAGGATAATTTTTCCTGCACTGTTTCTGCAATTTTCTGCAGGATTTCATTAGTCCAAACTTCCCGGAAAATCATCCGAAATCACCCCGAGGCCCCCGGGATCTCAACCAAAAATACCGACGCATCCCATAACATCATACGAACTTGTTCCAATCATCAAAACACATCCATTAACACAAA
This sequence comes from Nicotiana glauca, assembly GCA_026770625.1. Classification (NCBI taxonomy): domain Eukaryota; kingdom Viridiplantae; phylum Streptophyta; class Magnoliopsida; order Solanales; family Solanaceae; genus Nicotiana; species Nicotiana glauca. Next base: position 29,317 of record MU726197.1, on the reverse strand, counting down.
AATCATCAAATCACGACGGATTCAAGCCTAAGTTCAACTAAAACTTCCGAATCTCACATTCGATCAAAAACCCGACCAAACGACGTCCGAATGACCTGAAAATTTGCAGACATATCTAAAATCACCTGACGAAGCTACTGCAACTCACTAAATTCCATTCTGACCCTCAGATCAAAATCTCACCTATCAACCGGAATTCGCCAAAATTCCAACTTCGCCAAAATAGGCTAACTTCTTCACCGGACCTCCAAAATTACTTTCGATTGCGCTCCTAAGACTTAAATCATCACCCGGAGCTAACCGAATCATCGAAATTCAATTCCGAGCCCTCTAACTCACAAGTCAACATTCGGTTGGCTTTTCCAACTTAAGTCTTCTTAAAAGAGACTAAGTGCCTCATTTCTCATCAAAATTGCTCCAATTAAATTCTAACGTACCAAATTCTGATAATGAAACATAAAGAAATACCATAAGGGGGAAATGGGGTGGTAACTCACGTGACGACGGGTCGGGTCGTCATATTTTACCAGCTCTTTTTTCATTTTCTGCACGTCTTGAGCTTACTTTTTCTTCTTTTTTATGTCGTAAAATAATATCTTCTTCAATCCTCTTGTTCGTACTGTATCTATTATAGACATCATTCCACGTTGTTGCTGAAAATTCTCGGAGGCTTTCCTTGAGTTGCCTCACAGCTTCTGAACTTTTCTCATTCAAATTGCTTGTGAAGGATATGGCTGCCCAATTGTCAGGTACACGCGACAATGTCATTCTTTCCCGTTGGAATCTGTCCACGAATTCCCTAATCAATTCTGAGTCTCCTAGCTTGATCTTAAAGATATCTTCCATTTTTTTTCAACTTTTTGAGCTCCCGAGTGTGCTTTGATAAAAGAATCTGCAAGCTCAGCAAAATAATTTATAGAATTTTTGGGTAAAAGAGAATACCATGTTAACTATCCTTTACTGAGCGTTTCACCAAATTTTTTGACTAAGACTGATTCAATCTACTGCTTAGTCAGGCCGTTGCCCTTTACGCCTGTTGTAAATGCAGTAACGTGGTCTTGTGGGTCTGTTGTCCCATCGTACTTTGGTATATCAGGCATTTTGAACTTCTTTGGAATTGGGAGAGGAGCAACACTTGGCTTCCAAGTCTGTTGAGAATACTTATCCATATCTACCCTTTTGATCACGGGCGACACCCCGGGTATTTGCTCTATGTGGTCACTTTGCTCCTTGAGCTTTTTCTATAATGTTAGTACTAGATTTGTAAATCAGAATTAACTAAATTACCTGGTTCTCCCTCCTGTGTCTCGCTGGGGGTTCTACCGCTACTTGAATTAATTAGCCCAGAACGAGGGTTCTCCAGAGTATTGTTATTTGGAGTAGGTGTGGGTGGAGCAGCAGGTAGTTGGCTGACAAAAGCTTGAAGAGCTTTATTGACCTGAGTGACGATAAATTTTTGTAAAGCTTCATCCATAGCCTCCATATTTTCGAATTGAGCTTGTCCATCTGTATGAGATCCCTCAGGAGTGCCTTCACGAGAACCTCGTGGAGAAGGAACTAATGCGTTATTATCTTGCAGATCTCCTTGAAGTTGTTGGTTTGTTTGATTTTCTTGGTTTTCTTGGATGTTGTCATTGTTTTTCGACATAGTTGATGCAACAAATAAAATCAAGCTAAAATATAACTGATTATCAGATTCCCGATAACGGAATCAATTTGTTTAACCAAAAAATAGAATTTTAGTCAAAGCTAGAATTTAGAAGAACTCGGGTTACTAATAATCAAGAAAATAAAATAAAAAAAAATAATTATGGAGAGCGAGATGATGCGAGTGAAATGATAATCAAGAGAAACAAATAAATCAATGTATATTTTCCCAATATTTTTCGTGTCCCTCCAACTGATCATATATCTCTTTTTTATAGGTACCTTTGAGAATATACGTTTTGCTTGAATCATAATGAGGCTATTATGAGCAATTAAAGATATTGAATGCTACGTTACACTATCATTATATTCAAAATATATTCTCTAATGTATTCAGCATTGAATGGCCATTAAATACCGTATCTGCACTTTTTTCTATAGTCAGATTCATTCCTTCTGATTCTCGGAATAAATGACTTAAATAGGTACGGGCGCCGTGTTACTTATCTGATGTCCCGTGCCTTTTCCTCCTTCTTTGTTCGTATCTATTGTAATTTCTGACTCGTGACTAATTATGATTCATTGACCATTTGACCAATCCACGTGTCTTGACACGTCACCAAAATATAATTTTCCCTAATATAGAGCATGCATGAAAATAAAGATAAATTCTATTATGAATAGTTTGTAGAAACATTGAAATTCTGTCATTTTATATTAATTTTTTAAATGATATGTAGTTTTATTGTTGAATAAATGTAGAAAACAAGCCATTGTGAGTCTTATTTGACTCATTCCTCACGTTTAACCTATTCTACAAATTCACGCCTCTTTAAATACAATACAACTATACTTTCTTGAATTTAAAGGTATAGGAATATATATAACTTAAAAAACATCTTCTCTTCTGCACAAGTTAGCTCAAAGACAGACGAAGTGGAATAACAAGCTCTCATCAAAACTTTTAACACAAATCTCAAATTTTATGTTATTGTAGTTATATTTAACTGGGTGGAAATAATGTGTGAAAGTTGTAAAAAATTGTAGATAAGTTGTATTCCTCTATAACGGGAGATGTTGGCATATCAAGTAACTTTAATGTTGCAGACGAACATGCATGAAAATAAAGATAAATTCTATTATGAACAGTTTGTAGAAATTTTGTAGATAATTTGTAGAAACATTAAAATTCTGTATTTTCATATTAATTTTTCAAATGATATGTAGTTTTGTTGTAGATTAAATGTAGAAAACAAGCCATTGTGAGTCTTATTTGACTCATTCCTCACATTCAACATATTATACAAATTCACGCCTCTTTAAATACAATACAACCATACTTTCTTGAATTTAAAGGTATAGCAATATATATAACTTAAAAAACATCTTCTCTTCTTCACAAGTTAACTCCAAAACAGACGAAGTGGAATAACAAGCTCCCATCAAAACTTTTAACACAAAAACACCAATCTCAAAAATAAATAAACAACAGTCTATAATTTTTCAATAATTTTTCTATAATTTCTACAATATAATTTCTTCTTCTTCTTCTTCCAATATGAAATTCAGCCAAAATTAAGTCTAATATTCATTAAAACCCTTCAAAATTGAGATATAAACTCCAAACCATATTCCAAATTATTTACAACAACACCCAATCGAAACAAACAATAATTTTTGAAAATTTAAATTTAAATTCAAAGCTTCAAAGCTTTTTAGTGGCTGTCAATGGTGGAATTGCTGCTCTCTTTTCCTTTCCTCTTATATTATTGAAATTTGTGATTGCGAGATAGAGAGAGACGTAGGGAGAATTCTCAATTCGTTGCAACAACATCCAATCCAATCAAACAATGTCTTTTGAAAATCCAAATTTGAATTCAAAGCTTCAAAACTTTTAATGGATGTCAATGGTGGATGGGTTACAAATTTTTATTGGTTTTAGAAGAGAAAATCGTGGGGATTTGGAGAGAGAAACTTGGGGGAGTGGGAATAAACGGTTGTGTAAAATTAGGAGACTAATTAATATCATTAAAATCCTAAAATGGTACATAAATGGTAATTAGGTATATAAAAGGTAATTATATTAAAAGTTAAGCATGGAGGGTAATATACTTTACTATATGGCATAAGAATGTAAAATTTTCCTAGTAAAATTGAGACGAGAGGTTTATTACGAAAGGGGATATAGTTCAGGGGTTTTTAATTTAGATAGGGGACTAATAAAGGTCATATAGTTTAGACGGGTTTGAGGGTATTAACTCTATTTTATGGTTATGTTTGTATCAAATAAATTAATGTAATTATGTAAAATAAGTGTGATATATAGATATATAAAAAAAAATTGTCTCTATATTATAAATAAACTATATTATGTATTTTAGTTTTAGTTATGAGCTTTAAAATGAATTAATTACTTAAGTTTCGTGCAAACACCAAGTATTACCAAGTAGTCAGTAGTAGTTTCTTTTCCCTACAAAGGGTAGCTTCAAATTTCATCAGCAGGTCCTCTCTTACTCATCCTTTAATAAAAAAAGATAATTTTTCTTAAAGCACTATCTTTTTATAGTAATTAACCATCTATATATATCATTTGCTATATTACAGATTATAGATATCTTTTCTGTGGTTATAAGATGTATTTGATGTATTTAAGCTATTGTATTCATGAATACAATAGCAAAAATAGGCGTGAATCAGGGAAGTCCAGCTAATCAGTTGTTGTATTCGAGTGTATTCGACTGTATTCATGGAGTGAAACATGGGATTATAGCTGGACATATTATTGTATTCGACTGTATTCATGACCTGAAATCGGGGATTACACTATTTTTAAAATGGAAAGTGAATCAATTAACATAATAGACTCCTAATATAACTCAACAAACTTAATTATAACACACAAATTTTGTATTTTCGGTTATAAAAAAGATTCTCAACCGAAAAATACCCCAAATACATAGCAATCTTCAGAAAAAATATATAATAAATTTGAATACATAAATTGTATTAATTAAAAAATATATATGAATACATTCATGGCATATAGCGAGACAGTGAATACAATAACATTAAATATAGCGAGACACATTAAAAAAATGAGAAAAAAAGACAGTGAAAATAATAAAATACATGGAAAGAACGAGATACATTGAATTACAATTAAAAAAAAGACAATGAATACAATGAAATACATGAAAATACAATATGATACGTTGAAAAAACATTAAAATATATTAACAGAAAATCAAGTTGCGCAGCCCCAAACTCAGTCGTCTTTGTTAAAAAACAAACCTTAATTTCTAGCGAATCCGCCGTCGAGCAAAAACCCTGAATCTCACTGTTCACACGCCGCCGTCGATCGGAGGCTTCATCTCCTTTGGATTCAATTTCGGTTGCAGAAATTACTAACATTGCTTGGGGACCTGTGACCGTCTTGTCAGAGGAGACATCCATAGCCGCACCACCATTTCTTATTTGTTTCTGTTCTTCGCCATAGCTATGAGAACAGGGAGACGTAAGGATTTCTTCTGCAATTGTAATTGCAACGGAAGGGTTTAGGGTTTAATCCTTTCTTTGCAAATAACTTGATTAGATTATTTAGTTTGCTTAATAATTGTTGATAAATTGATCCTTCAGTTAATGGCGATGGTGGGTGAAGGAATCAGAGAGTTCTTTATGAGAAATCTGAGGTAAAAGTTGTATCAAAGTAAAGAGATAAAGAAAATATTGTAACTGAATAGCGTATTTAGTGGCTTAAGAGTAGAAAATAACCAAAATTAGATATTTTGCTACAAATATTAAAAAGTATCTATAGAATATAATTTTTTTAAATGATATTTATTTGAAATAAATAAGATATTAACCTTTGCAATAGGAAATAAAAATTTCAATAAAATACACACATAACACGTACAAATTGACTCCTCGAACGCCCCTTTACTTACTCCAAAAGCCGCCTTTCTCCAATCGTACTATCCTCGACCAAGCCAAACGCTAGATCCAGGTCCCTTCATTTACAATTTAAAAAGTTAATGCAAAGAACAGTGACTAAAATATTACAATCTCCGTCATAATAAGTTAAATCTATTGACCCATGTTTATGAAAAAAAATAGGCGAGGCAAATAAGGTTGTGGAAGAGAATATCGTAGATGCTCTTTTCGTAAGTACCGTTGTCTACTCTCATTTTTAGTTTGTTTCAAAATAAATAATATATTTTTAAATTTGAAAATAATTCAATTTAAACTTTTATTTTATTTTTTTTGTCCTTAATGAAAAGTTTTTATAATCACACAAATGGCATGACCCCACAAACCTTTTATCCCTTAAGTTTTTAAGACAACAGCTTTTAAAAATCTTATTTTTTTTTTAAACTCCGTATCCAGTTAAATTACCTCAAATAATATGAAACGGACGGAGTACAACTTATGAAATCAAAATCTCGTTTCTTTTCTTTTGTTTAACTATATTTGGATAACTATATATGGATTCCTCCCATCAGAGCAATGCGTACAACCTTGTCGCCACGCAATTCTTAGGCATATATATAGGCTCTTTCATTTTATTCTCCTAAGTTAATTCATTATCATCGGCTATGATCAAACTAGAATTTTTGCTTTGTCAGCTTAGTCTCAACTAAAATAAAACATAAATAATTAGTAGTTTCAGCTTGATTTGCTGTGATCAAACCTTGAAGCCTCCCATTTTTCCAAAGATTCTTTACCCTAAAATTCGAGTAACAATTAAATTTATATTACGGTGTTAAGGAAATGTGATTCAATCCAATATCAATTGATAAACAAGGAATTAAGTAGATAAATTAGAGAATAAAATAGATCAAACCGGTATGCAAGCCAAATTTCGACCCTGACATGTGGCAGTCTCGAGGTATGATAATAAGAATAGCAAATAATAAAGCAACTCCGATGAACAGTAAGCGAAATAACAAGAAAGTAATGAGTGTGTACATTCTTCTCAGTGAATAATGATCCTTACAAATGAATGTGATCCTCGTTTATATAATAGGGTAGTCCTAAATAAGGTACACTTCTAATTATAGTAGAAAATCATATTAGCAACTAATTGACCGTTGCAGACAGACCCATTCCGAGATTCACGCTACGATCTTCGGGCCGTTACGAATATATCGCCCTTTCCGTTACTGACTTATACCGGCATCATTTCGAAGTATGCCCCCTTCCGACCTCGATTAGTGATGTTGACCTCAATCTTGGGAAGAAACTTCGATCTTGAACTCGATGTCCTAGCCTTTCAACGTGGTATCTTTTTCTCCATCGAAGGGCGAAATCGGGGCTACCCGATTTCTACCGTAGACAAAGATAAAAACAGATTAGGATTCTTTGACAATGATTCCTAAGTTACGTTTTAATGGTGACTAAATGTCTTATAAATCCAAAATCTTATCTTAGTTAGACTTGGTAAACTAAAATGTCAAGCATGTTCAGCTTAATAGCACCCTATATAGGCCGCTTATTTCTTTTCTCTTTTTTTTTATTTTCTTCCTTTGACATATCTAGTATGTACACTGGGTTATATAGTATAGACTTGCTTAACATGTTTAGCAAGCTAAGCAACATGATTTATTTTCTTTTAAGTTACTAATCTTATTTTCTTTAAATGGTTATCTGTAATTATATTTTAGGACTTAATGTTGTAAAAGTTCCTCTACACTGTCATGATTGAGTAGAACGAAGTTAAACTCAAGAAAAACAATATCTATCATTCAGACTCTGAGACTCTGACAATTCAAAACAATTGAGATCAGTAAACATATCATTCTATTCATTTCTAACGTTCATTAGACTGGTTATTAGACACCAAAAAGAAATCAAAGAAACACAAAAGAAGGAATCACCGGCAAACTCTCATTTTTCCCCATGCATGTTTCTACTTTATTGTACTATGTCAGAAATTAAAAGATTGAAGAAAGGGGAATCCTGAGCCAGTAATGTACAAAAAAATCTCACCAGAATCTATTTCCCGAAACGAAAAAACCCTTCCTCATTTAAAAAAAAAAGAAAAAAAGAGAGGTTTCAAGTTAATAAAAAACCTAAGAGAACAAGCTCAGGAGTCTGGGTTGTTTTCCTTGATGATCTCCAAGACTACTCTCGAAACACGTAGTGGTTACAGATTCCTCTGATTTTCTTGACGGACTATACACGATTTCACTCTGAAAATTTGCTGCTGCTTGATCATCTGACGAACGTTGCTGCTTTTGCATCTTCGATCGCGTATTTTGCGTATGATTTAGAAGCTTAAACACGTTTGAGCATTCAGGTTCCTCATCGAGTTCTGATGACTTACCGAATAACTCCGGTATCGGGCTTAACATGCCGCCGCGGAGGACGGTCTCCACCGCCGCTTGACAAACGTGCCAATTGCCAGTCCATAATAGTCCCACAACTCCGTTCACTGGGTTTACTGTCCTTCCAGCTGCTTCATATAGCAAGGATTGAAATAGACCTATCAATACATCCAATTTCTCATTTCAGAAACAAAAATAGAAGAGAGATTAGACGAAGAAAACAAAAAGAAATTGAATTTGATTAACTTGTGTACATGAACATGACAGGGTACACAAGTTATGCTAAAAGTGCGAAAATAATTATGCTCAGAGTGTACATACCGGGCCGTTGGTTTTCAGGGACAGCGGAAATGAAGGACGTGAGACATGCACGACCGAAAAACTTGGCAACAAAAATGGTGGCATGGCCTTGAGCTTCAGGAGTTTCAATCCATTGCAAACAAGGTCTAAGAATACAGTTTTCACTGCATCCTTTTCTAAGGACTCGACAACCATTACAACTCATGATTAAAAAATATATATATGCTATAGCTTATTCACTAGCTTAGGGCATGAAGAAAGATTAAGACTTGTTAATAGGGAGGAAGGTGGAGACAAAGATCAAATACAGAAACTAAGCAAGAAATAGGAGAGAGAAGAAGAGTATGGACATGGCAAGGAGAATGAAGGGCGTACATATAAAGAAGACTAAGCATCAGTTTCCTCTTTTTTTTTTTTTTTTTTTTTTTTTACATTTTTTCCCCCTTATGTCACTTGAGTGTGCAGTTAACTAGAGTTCATTTGTGTTACTACTATTATATTATTGCACCACTAAGAGTCATTCTTTGACCGTGATTTTTTCATATATCTTTTATATGTTTTGAATTAATAATTATGGTGATTTATGTTCTAATATTGTTTCAAAATACTTAGGACCCTTTAACCATATATTTTGTAAAAATTTATTTGTATTTTTTTGGCAAATACATGTTTGCTCATAAATTTTATTCATATTTTAGCAAATTTCCAACATCAAAAACTCAAATCCCAAAACCTGCTTTTGGCCCAAACTATTGCTATTATCTATATTATTATAAAAGCATGAATACAATGTCGGTTTACAAAAATAACCTTATAAAATTAAACATAATAACTTATAATAAAAGGGCATAACCGGAATTCTAGATATTAGCCTTATAATCCTATTAGTTTTAGGATATAATACTACACGTTAGGAATCCTACATTATTATCTTTAGGAATCCTATTAGTATAATTATTTTCGGGTTATCTAAATTCATATAAAATTGAACAAATACTTAACTACTTTAACACCAAACGACATTCTACCGTATAGATTCGTTATAAAATTTATCATTATTGTTAGTATTATGTATATACTTGACAGACACAAAAATCTTTAATTTTATAATAGGTTAGGTCCTAACTCTGTAAATGCGTAAAGAGTTCTTATTCAACTGGGACTCATTACAAATTTTAGTTTGTATAGATCACCGTATGCCTTCTTTTCTTTCATCTAACCATAGTACGTAAGTGTTTTAAAGCCAATAGAAAAAAATAAGCTTTAGTAAAATTATAATTTCTTTTGACAACTAAATTCCTTTAGCTTTCTTTTACGTGGTTTTGGATTACTCTATGGCTTTGCGATACATTAGTTTTTTTATTTTATTTTTTAATATTGATTACTACTTTAACCGAAGAGTTGAAGATATCTTATTAATTTAAAATGGTATTGATCTTCCTTGTGTATAAGTTATAATTTTGAAGAAAAATATGCCCTAATGCTACTGAAAAACTAGCATTCATCAAATGACTTATGTAATGGTAACTAGAAAAGTAAATATTCTTAGTCATGTAATCCGATTACTTTTAGGATGTACTTATTAAAACTTTTTATTACTAATTTAATTTGAAAACGTAATATAATGTCCTATTACTAATTTAATTGGAGAATGAATTATATTGTCCAAATTCATTTACAAAAAGGAGAGCCTATATTATTATAAAAGCATAAATACATTAATATACCGAAATACCCCTACATATATTAAACGAAAGAACTAATAGAAAAATGACATAAATGCAATAACCTATCTTTTGGACTACAATACCGTCTATGCTAATTTTTAATATTTAAGATTTTAAAATTAATAAAATGTTATCTATTAAAATTTTATAAAAATATATAGAAAGGTTTAATAAAATTAATTTCATAAGAATCCTTCATATTGGCAATACATTACCACTCTATAATGTTCGATACCAAAAAAAATAAAAGCAATATTAAATGGACTACATAAAGAGTAAAAATTGAGGAGAAAAAAATACCCCCATGATAATATATTTTTATATTATTTTTGAGCTATTTTTTTACTCAAATAATATTTTTTTAAATAATTTTGTACAATATTAAAAAATACCCATTTATTATATAATAATTAAGAAAATATTTAAGAATATAAATGTGTGAGAAAGAGAAAAAGAAATGGTTGGTAATAGTCATTACCACTAATAGTTTTACAGACATAAAGATCTAAAAATAAAATATCATATCATTCTTTTATAATTTAAAAATAAAATTTATGGTGGATAAAATTATAATTAAGATTAAATAATCAAAACAAGAGATGAACTGATATTAAGATATGAATCAACATAAAATAAATTATTTTTTATGTTAAAAAAATAATTAAATCTTCTAATTAATTATTTTGCAAGAGAATCCAATTCAATTATTTTTTAAATTCATCATATGAGTATAATTCTTATTCAAGTTTTAAAAAATCTTAAGATACATAAATTTATTCCATAAAAGAGCGTTAGAACACAAAGTAAAAAGGTTTGTATTTTATTAAGAATTAAAATGCTATACAAGTGTCTGAGGAAGCACAAGCAAAGCTAAATCCTAAATAAGAATAAGTTTTCAAGACTATATTATAAAGAGTCGAATTTGCTATAACAAGATTATTCTTTGTAGATGTCTTTGGCGAAATCAAAATAATATTGCTATGTTATGCATTATTTTCAAACATCATATCAAGAGGCACGACACAGTTAGCAATAGTAGCAAGCGTTGTACCAATAATAATTTTATTGTGAGGCCACCCACTTTAGATTTGATATATCTGTTCAAACAACTTAAATAACCATCACAAATATATCAAAGCAGAGCAATCGCGCTAAATTTATAAGGAAAATAAAATTGATAATATGGGATGAAGCACTTATGGCTAAGTATCAAATGATTGAGATAATTGCATGGAGTTCTAGAGATATATTGGATATTAATGAACCGTTTGGTGGAAACTAATAGTTTGGGAGGTAATTTATGTCAGGTACTACCAGTAATTTCAAAATCGACAAAAGCAGAGACTGTAAAAGCTAGCTTGCTAAAATTATACTTCTTGCCTCAAATGAAAAAGATTCAAGTGACAAGAAATATAAAGTAAGAACAAAATCAGTATTCAAGATCTTCTTGCTTCGTGTTGGAAACAAAAAAGAACATCCAATAAAAGGTGATTTGGTTCTTCATGAACACTTGGTTATCAATCTCAATGGTAATAGTAGTGCATTTAATGAGAGAAATTAGATTGGTTCAAGTCGCATGATAGAACTAAAAAAAATATCTTAGCTAGCAGAAATAAATACGTTGATCAATTAAATAATAGGTTGAATGCAAAATTTTATTGTAAAAATAAAATATTTTTCTGCTTTTGACTCAGCAGAAAATGATACCAATAATTACTACCAAGAAGAATACTTAAATACTTTAATACCAAATGACATTCTACTATACATGTTTGTTGTCAAGTTTACTATTTCTTGTGTATGTTAGTAGCACATTATATATCATAGACTAAGTTAAAATTAATGTTCCATTGTATATAGGTTGATTTTGAAGAAAAATATGTCTGTCATGCTACTGAAAATTTAGATACGTCGAATAGCTTATGTAATAGCACACAGATGGTATATAGAAGTTTTGACAATAACGTCATACATGCAAAAATTATTATATTGGTTAATGTGCTTCTAAGTATATTCTTATCCCTGAATTCAATTTTCGTCTTCCGAAACTAAGGAATTTTATTTTAAATTTGTGCGAAAATAATTTTAATATGTTTATGTTTTGCAAATATAATAAACAAATCACAAGGACAAATATCCTAAATATTGGACTATATTTACCGATGTTTTATTGCACGAACAATTGTATGTTGCACTTTCAAGAGAGATATCAAGATCGACAACAAGAGTTCTGGTTAAGGTAGAGCAACCAAAGCATTAGGAGGAAACATACACAAAAAAATATTGTCCACAAAGAAGTGTTTGTTAAGATACCATCACATTAAATACTTTTAAACTGTACTACATAATTATCTAACTAGCATGGAAAAAATGATCATTTGTGTAAGTTTTGATGATGTCCTTCTATTTTAAATTTATGATATTATGCTAATGTAATAATATTTTTCGGTATTTAGATAATTTCTTTATTATTATACATAAAATTTCTCTCATGAATTAAATTTTATTCTTCCTTTATATAAATAAATATTTAAATCATTAAATGCAATTATTAACGTGCAACGCACGTTCATAGATACTAGTATTTTTTTAAAAATTACACCAAGCTTTTGTATTTTATAAAAGATCTCACCATTTATTATTTCTGTAATAATGTTGCTTTGTCTTCTCGAACATTTGATAGTCTATTATGTAGTTCATTATAAAAATTAATTTTGTACCAAATTTATTTATGTTCAGGATTATGGTTTGTGATAATATAATGAATGTTGTTGATGAAGGTACCGTTGGGTATTTATTTGTAATAGCTATTAGAACTTGTGGGTATAAGACATGTTTTTCAAAAAAAAAAAATATTTTTTGAAAACTGATATCCAAACACATTTTCATTCTAATCAAACTTCACCCCAATTAAATTTTTCAAAACAAATTTAAGAATTTATGGCCAAACACTAAAAAAATTTATGTCCGAATTTACAATAAAATTAAACATTTAACTCTTGAAATCCCAGAAAAACCACATAAATTAGGAGAGCGAGAATAATATATTTTGTGTGATTGCGTAATGGGTAGTATTAGTATGGGGTTGGGTAAAGTTGAGTTAGGGGAGATAGTACGTTGTGTATGGTTGGGTTGGATTCCCCAAGTATTGGGCGAAAGCGGCTCCGGGTCACCGCGGATGACAGCCCCTCAACCGTTGGATTCTCCTTTTCTTTTTATCCCTGCTCTGAGATACCCTATCGCTTTCAAAATCAGATTTTTCCCATATTAGTACTCAATGTCAATTATTAGTGTAATTTTTATTTCTATTTTCCGAGTAAGTGCAGAAGAATTTATCATCCAATAAAGAAGCAAGTGGCAAAATGGAGGAGAACTAAATTGATCAAGGAGGCACGTACACACTTGTGGGTACAGTAGTACCAAAAAAATGATGTCTCCAATATTACTATATCAGTTTAAGAATTTCTCTCTATATATTTTTTCATATGCGGCAAATTAAACCCCAGATGGAATAACTTCTTTTATGTGACCAAACAAACAATGTATCAATATTATGTTCGTGTAGTTGAAAAGTATTCACGGTTAATTTTACGTGTCATAATATCAGTAAATTTATAAAATTATTTTTGTATCATTAATGTTAAAAATATTATATCGAAGCTAACAATTTTGTAGTTCTTGAGAGTCGAAACTCTACAACATAAGTAACTTATGGAATATACAAGACTTTTTGTGTTTTTGCATACTCTTTGAGCGAGTACGACTGTACGAGAAGCTATAGAAATTACACATTACTACGTCACTATAAAAACCAAAGCGCAATGATGAAAGCAGAGAAAGGTGGATAGGAAAGAGGAAGAAGGTGACAATGAAATAAAATTAGGTCACTGTCACATTATTGTCTTGGCGGACGTGGCGTCCTTATCCTTGGAGCTACAGCTGAAGCATTTCAATGCCTTTAACTTCTTCTTTTTTCCCCAAATTTTAGATGCCTTGAATTAGTTAATGGCCCCACAACTTTGGCTGGCCAACACAGACCCATGTATGCTTGATCTGCCAAAAGTTTTCCATGAAATCATTGCCATTCCATTTTAAGTGAAGGAGATTTGTTGCATATATAGAATAATTTTACTAGAATTTTATTTAGGGTGTATATCAATATTTCAAAGAGATTTAGGATTTGTTATTTGGTGATTAAGTCATTTTCCCCTATAAATAGAAGGATTTTATTCCGTTGTAATAGATTTCAAATCAATAAGAATTCTCTCTCCCTATCACTACTAGAATTCCGAAAAACATCGACCAAAATTTAGCGACCAAAGTTGGTTTGTCAAGAATAGCGACCAACGTTGGTCGCTAAATCAGCGAAAATAATAAAATAAACATCTGAAATATATAAGCGACAAAAGTTGGTCGCCACTTGGTCGCTAATTTGGTCAAAATATTGACCGGACTGGTCAGACTTGCTTGGTCAAATGTATACTGATATTAGCGACCAAAGTTGGTCGTCAAAGCGGGACCCACCTATAAAATTTTAATAATTATATTATTATTTTAAAAAATACAAAATATAAATATATATAATTTAAAATTAGCGACCAACGTTGGTCGCGAATTAAATGGCAAGAAGATAGCGACCAACTTTGGTCGCAAAAGTGGGACCCAGTTATAAAATTTTAATAATTATATTTATATTACAAAAAAATTATAAAAATATAAATACATAAAATTCCAAGTTAGCGACCAAAGTTAGTCGCTAACAGAAATAGAGACCAACTTTGGTCGCTAATCTGGGACCCCCTTCTAACGTTTAACAATATATTATTATATAAAATATAAATAAATCTGATTTAAATTTAGCGACCAACTTTTGTCACTAATTTAAATTTATATATAATCAGCGACCAAAGTTGGTCTCTATTTCAATTTTTCTAAATTATTTATAATTCAATTTAAATTTATATATATATATATATATATATATATATATATATATATATATATATATATATA
>MU726196.1:43571-92864 GCA_026770625.1 Nicotiana glauca | reverse complement strand
GTGTTTTCTGATTTCCATCGCATGTATATAATGATTTTTCTTCTCTTCTTGATCTGTTCTCTCTCCATTTCTATATGTTCTGTCGAATTTGTTTTAGTTTATTAGAACAAGATTAAGGCAATTTCATAATAGACGATTCTTCATCTTGCGTTCATAGATGTCCACCCGTAATAGTTGAGTCACAATATGGTTATTTTAAGATCAAAATATGATTTGCGATTAGTTATAGGTTAATTCGTTTCTTGTTACTGAATTAGGTTTTGAAAGAGTTATTAGTATGTTGGCATTTTTAGATAAATATACATAGATTTGCCTGTTAGTTGACTCGTTATTTGTTAATCTGCTTAGAATTGATTAGTTTTGGTTTTTTTTTATTAATTTTCATTTGTTATGATTAATTAACATCAATTAGTATTAGTTTCTATTTTTTTAAATTCTGTTCAAAGTTTGAATAGGTTCTTACTCAGTAATTGTTACTTAGTAATTGTATTAATCATGTTGGTTTGATGGAGATTGGTTATAGCTGATGAAATTAGTGTAGAAAGGGGTTGGGGTTGGTCTAAGGCAATATTGGTAATTCTAAGTATAAAGTGAGGGTATTGTTGGAACTTCAAGTGGGTTGGTGATAAAACTAAGGGGGTGAGGGCACTATGGAAAATTCAGAATAGTTTTATAGTAATTTCAGCTTAGTAACAGGGGTATTATGGGCATTAAAAAGGGTAGAATCAGTGAATAACAAATGCAAGTGAAGGTACTATAGGAATTCCAAGGAATTAGAACATGGTAGAATTAGCTAGAACCTTCTAGAATGGGTTCTAGTGCAAACCTTAAGTAAATAAGTGTATTAATTTGTCTAACAAAGTAAAAAATAAGGGACTATTAGATAATTTCAGATTTTAAATTTCCCTCCAACTTCTAACTCTATAAATAGGTAGTATTTGTCTTAATTCACAAGTTTTTGGAACCCTAGAAAAATTAAAAATACCTGTTATACTTCAGATCTGAAATTTATACTTTCAGATCATTTTTCTTCTTCTTACACTTCAAATTTATGATAAAACAAATCCAAAAAAAAACCCAAAAAATCAGTAGAAAATCAACAGAAATTACTGTTGCATCAGATTGATTTCCAATTCTAGTGATCAAAGTTCATCTCCAAGTTCAATTTGTTATAGCAAAGATCCAGAAGCATTTTAATAGGTTTTGAGGTAGTTTTTTGAATTAAATCAAAGCAATTTGGATCAAATCAGATGCTGTGTTGCTCTATGAGTGTCTAGGTTTGATTTATGAGGTTATTTGGATGAATTCAAATCAGCTTTTGGGTTGATCCACTGAATGTGTTGAGCTGAAAACATTTTTGATCTATTCCTGGCTGATAACTACATTTCTGGGTTGAAATTGAATCGATTATGGTTATTTGAACTCATTTGTTGGTTGCTGTTGGATTGCTGTTAAGTGTTGCTACTGATCTCCTCATTTCTGTTTGTTCATCAATTTCCAGGTACACGTCTTGAGACTAATAAAATATAAAGTATAGTTTGTTATAGGACGTCCTTAAGCAAAAATGAAGAAAGCCTCGCCAAATGAAAGGGACAAAGGCAGGGCCCTCAAACAAGTTGTTACATACAAAAAAAACACTTCAAATTCGGAAGGACCGTTTAGCTAATTTCACGATCTTTCCCAAAGTAATATGATATAGATACCTTAGGCACAATTTTAATATACATTCTCAAATACGGGTTCACATTTATGTGACCCAAATCTTACTCTCAACGAAGTCGAAGTGTATTTAAAGCCACAGGCGTACTGGTACAGTGTGGTAAAAAGATGCATTTTCACGATGTTGCAATTCCTTAAAATTGAAAAAGCGGAATACTAATGCACATAATTGAAATATATAATTAAAATCAGATAAAAGCAAATACAATAGTTGAGCGACCGTGCTAGAACCACGGAATTCGGGAGTGCCTAACACCTTCTCCCGGGTTAACAGAATTCCTTATCCGGATTTCTAGTTCGCAGACTATAATAGAGTCAAACTTTCCTCGGTTCGGGATTAAACCGGTGACTTGGGACACCATTATATTCTCAAGTGGTGACTCTGAAAAACTTAAATAAATAATCCCATTCCGACTGTCCTTAAATTGGAAAAACTCCTCTACGCCCTCGCGGGTAAAGTAGTAGTGTGAAAAAAGGAGGTGTGACAATGACAGGTCGACAAGCTTCCAAAAAAGCTCCAGTGCTGGTATTTCGCCAGGCTATTGCATCGGCAGTGATGCAATTTACTTTGGCTGAGTCCGTCCGTGGAGGTCGTACTCAAGCTCTGTTATTGAGGGATCCCCCCCTTAGAATGTTGCTGCACGGGATGAGATATCCTCCCGGCCTATCTACCATCTCGTAGATGAATCCTCTAATGGAAATGAGTTACCGTCAAGGAAGAAGAAATGAGTAGAGCTTGGGAAGGCTGCCCTTATTGGTATTGAACTGAAGAAAATCATTGCTCAGGAAGCAGCGTCTGCACATGTACCAGGCGTATGGGCCGTCTTTATGGAAGATGCTATTAAAGAGGGGAGGTCTTCTAGGGCCGAGTGGGTATATGAAGGCGGGGAGCCTGTACAGACTGCAGAAGGTGGTGCATCATCGGTGGCCGGAGGAGATGGAATGGCACCTGCAGGGGACGACGACTCTGATTCAGACATCGACCTCGAAGAGATACGGGCCTTCTTGGATAGGAACACTCACCTAGAGGTGAGAACGGAGGGTCCTACCAGACATATAATCATTCCCATGGGTTATGACCTTCGACTAACTCTGAGCGGGCAATGCCGTCCTTTGTCCCTTGTGCACTGCTTCTGAGAACACGGCGCTGCAGACGATGGGCGATGTAGAGCTATCACTGTGTATCTCCTGCATGGCTTTGCAAGTAAGTGCCCCCATTTTTTATGTTTAGGATTTGCCTCACTTGCATAATTTGCTTATGCTGACTTCTTTCTTTCGCATGCCAAACTCTTATCATGGGGATCGAGCGTGATTGGGGGGGGGAGGAGCGAAGGACATCCCTTTTCAAGAAGGTGACTTCTAAGTACAAAGAGTACCGTACTAATCAACGAACACTGGCCGACATCTTTAACCAAGATACCGAGTTTCAGCTGTTTTGTGACGGGTTCAAACAGAAAGAGGAGGAGTTGATGAGGAAAGTTGAGGAGCTGAAGGAGCGGGATGATGAGCTAATGAAAGCCATAGGTCAATGCAGCAAGCTCGAGGCGGCTCTTATGCCGAAGGACGATGAGCTCGAAGTGAGCAAGGGCGTGATGGCCGAGAATGCTGGCCTTCAAGCGCGGGTAACTTTCTTAACTGCTGAGCTTGGGCGGAGGGAAACAGAGGCTGTCATTTTGAGAGGCAAGTTGAGCGCCAAGGTCGTGGAATTGACCCGTGCTGAAAAAGATAGAATGGCCGCCCCGTCTGAAGCAACAACCTTAGATGACGCCTCCATGTTTGTAGGTCTGAGTGAGATAATGAGGTGGAGACGTCGGCGCTCAAGTTGGCAAGGTTGGAAGAGCGGATTCAGGATCTGGAGGCGGAGTTGTCCGAATTGAATGAGCAAGTTGTTTCGTTGAAGGCTAAGGAAGTATGACGAGAGTCGCAGCCATCTACGTCTTATACTTCTGTCGACCCCGTCATGCCACGAGAGTGTACGAGATGCGGGTTCACGTCGAGGCTCAGATTGATGTGTACAAGTCCCTAAAGGCTAATAGGAGAGTTTCTAAGGCAGAACTCGAGGGTGTTCGTGTTAAGCGCGCGCGGCCCGTGAAGCTTGTAGTTATTCCCTCGGTATGCTTGGAGGGGATAATGTTGATGATGATACGGACAGGCTCGCCTCCGATTCTCGATATAATGATAAGTATGCCGATGGGGATGATGCGTCGTAAAGCCGTTGTATTTATTTTGTTTTGTCTCGCTATTTTTGTGACGTCGTCTCTGGGCCCTTTGTAAAAACTATTGTAATATGACAATTGTAATGGAGTGATTACCTTTTTGTTACGTGTTTCTAGATTGTCATTATATTATTTATATTTGCTATATGGTGAAGTCCCTGACTCTTTTGGTCGCTTGTGTGTGGTGTCTTGGCGTAGTCGATCATAGATGTTGTAGTAATTCGAGCGAGGTCGAATTTGTGATCATTCGAGTGAGGTCGAATGTGTGATAATTTGACCGAGGTCGAATGAAAAATAATCAAACAAGGTCGAATGTAAAACAATTCGAACGGGGTCGAATATGGAGTGGTTCGAGCGAGGTTGAATGTAAAATAATTCGAATGAGGTCGAATGTAAGGTGATTCGAGTGAGGTCGAATGTAAACTAATTCAAACGAGGTCGAATGTGAAACAATTTGAACGAGGTCAAATGTAAGGTGATTCGAGCGAGGTCGAATGTAAAATAATTTGAATGAGGTCGAATGTAAAACAATTCGAACGAGGTCGAATGTAAGGTGATTTGAACGAGGTCAGATATAAAATAATTCAAAAGTGGGTCGAATGTAAAACAATTCGAAAGAGGTCGAATTTAAGGTGATTCGAGCGAGATCGAATGTAGAGTGTGGAGACTTGGTGGGGAGTAAAGATGCTGCTTTATTTCATTTATTGGAGAATATCTTGGCGGAGAGTAAAAAATGCTGCTTTATTTCATTCATTGGAGAGTATCTTGGCGGAGAGTAAAAAATGTTGCTTTATTTCATTTATTGGAGAACATTACAAGTGTTCTCTGTTTCATACATATATTGGAGAAGTTTCCATGTATCATGTTCCTTCTTCGTATAACCTGGAGAAGTAGTCAGCAGACAGGGCGATGAACTATACTTGAACTTCGAGACGTCCCCTTTGTCGCCTCATTAAAAACCTCTCCGAGAAAATCCAATTGGGTCAAAACTCAGATGAGGGAAAAAGAGTATGACACGGGGGGCGTCTGTTTCAAAAGTTGAAGTATTTGAGATGGGCGATGTTCCAATTATTTTGTAGTAGTTTCTCCTCCATGGTTTCTAGTTGAAAAGATCCTTTGTTTGCTGCTGCCGTGATCTTATATGGCCTGTCCCAATTGGTTCCTAGTTTGCTTTCTTTTGAATCTTTGTTTGCTTGTGTTTTAGCCTTGAGTACATAGTCTCCGACTTTGGTCGTACTTTGGATTTTTTGTTGTAGTACCATTGTGCTTGTTGCTTTTGGGCTGCCATTCTTACGTAAGCCATTTCCCTTCGCTCCTCTGCTTCATCGAGGCCCCATTTTCTATTTTTGTCGTTGCCTTGACCACTTTCATTAGAGTATCTCAGACTGGGTTTATTGATCTCAACCGGTATCATGACGTCAGTCCCGTAGACTAGTGCATATGGTTTTTTTCCTGTGCTTGTTTTCGGCGTGGTGCGGTATGCCCACAGTACCTCTAGGAGTTATTCCGACCATAGTCCCTTGCCATCTTCAAGTTTTTTCTTCAAGATATTCAGTATTATTTTGTTAGAGGACGCGGCTTGCCCGTTGCTGGCCAAGTGATATGGCATGGAGAGTATTCACTTGATGTGCCATTTTTTGAAGAACTAGGCGGTCTTCTTTCCAGTGAACTAGGGTCCATTGTCACAGCTGATTTCTTTGGGGAAGCCGAAGCGGCATATAATATTTTTCTATATGAATGTGATAACTTGTTGTTCGCGTATTTGAGTGAATGCACCTGCTTCTACATATTTGGAGAAATAGTCAATTAAAAGCAAAAGAAAACGTACATTACCTCGCCCTGCTGGGAGGGGTCTGACGATGTCCATTTTCCATTTGATGAATGGCCATGGCGATGTAACAGAATGGAGGTGCTCGCCCTCTTGGTATATCATAGGGGTATATAGCTAGCACTGTTCGCATTTCTTGATATAATCGGTGGCTTCCTTTTTAATTGTGGGCCAATAATATCCTTCTCGAATGAGGCATCTGACGAGGGCCCGATTTTCGATATGGGCACCGCAGTGGCCATCGTGTACTTGTTTGAGTACATGCCTTGTTTGATTCGTCCCTAGGCATTTCGCTTAGGGGCCTCCAAAAGTCCTTTTGTATAACTCGTGATTTATGAAGCTATGTATGGCCGCCTGCATTCGATGCTTTTTGGCTTCTTTTTTGTCCGCTGGGAGCGTTCTTTCTTGCAAATATGTTATGATGTGGTTGCGCCAATAGTAAGTTAAATTTACAGAGTATACCTCAAGTTGGTCTATTGACGAATATATGAGGGTGACCACATTTTCCTTTGTAATGTTCTTAGTTGCTGCTGCCAATTTGGCGAGGCCATCTGCTTTGATGTTCTGTGCTCGAGTTATTTGGTCAAGTTGACATTCATCGAATTCCGGTAGTAATTTATGAATTTATGTCTGGTACCATTGTAGCCTCTTCTCTTTTATTTGGAAAGTCCATGTGACTTAGTTGACAACAAGTTACGAGCCACATCTAAGGGTGACTTGGTATGCCCCGTATTTGAGAGCTAGTTTCAATCCTGATATTACAGCCTCATACTTGGCCTCATTGTTAGTCATATCAAGGCACTGTATGAACTATCGAGTGATTTCACCTTTTAGGACGTCGATTATGAGTCCCGGTCTAGATCCCGATGCGTTGGATGCACCATCAGTGTATAGGACCCATAGGTCGAGCAGATCAGACAAGGTCCGTGAAATTTCCTTTTCGACCTCGGTTATTACTTTGGCACTGAAATCGGTGACTAAGTCAGCGAGTACCTGTGACTTTTTCGCTGTTCATGACTAATACTTTATATCATGCTCGCTCAATTATATGGCCTATTTGTCCAATCTCCCCGATAGTTTGGGTTTATATTGGATACCCTTTAAGGGGAAGGTTGTCACCACCGATATGGTGTGGCATTGAAAATAGGGTCTAAACATTTGTGAAGCTACGACCAATGCCAACTTCTCGAGGTGAGGGTACCTCATTTCAGCATCGATGAGAGTTTTTCTAATATAATAGATCAGAGATTGCGTACCTTTATCCTCGCGGACAAATATTGCACTTACCGCGACTTCTGATACCTCCAAGTATATAAGAAGACACTCACCAGGTTCTGCTTTGGAGAGTAGCGGGAGAGATGGTAAGTATGTTTTTAGTTCTCTCAAGGCCTCGATGTATTCTACATTCCATTGGAGGCAGTTGTCCCTTTTGAGCACTTTGAAGAACTTGTGGCGTCTATCGGAGGATCGCGATATGAACCTTGACAGGGCAGCTATGCGACCCACCAATTTTTGCACATGTTTCTTGCTGGTTAAAACCTTAGATATTACCTCAATTGCCTTGATTTGGTTGGGATTGACCTCGATGCCTCTTTGTGACACCAAAAACCTAAGGAGCTTGCTTGAAGTTACGCTGAAGGCACATTTTTCGGGGTTCAGTTTCATACCGTACTACCTCAGTATTTTGAAGGCTTCTTTTAGGTGGTTGATGTGATCCTCCTTCCTTTTTGATTTGACCAACATGTCGTATATGTAAACTTCCATATATTTGCCGAGCTGACTCTTGAACATTTTGCTCACCAATCTTTGATAAGTCACCACCGCGTTCTTCAAGCCAAATGGCATGACCCGATAACAGTATCTCCCTTGGTGGGTCATGAAAGTGATCTTTTCTTGGTCCTCTTCCTCCATGAGGATTTGGTTGTAGCCTGAGTAGGCTTCCAAGAAACTCAACAGCTCATGTCCTGCCGTTGCGTCAAGCTAATCGATATGAGGCAGAGGAAAAGAGTCCTTCGGGCAGGCCTTGTTCAGGTCCGTGAAATCCATGCACATTCGCCATTTCCCATTTTTCTTTTTGACCATGACTACATTGGCGACCCATTGAGGATACTTTGATTCTCGGATGTAGCCGTTAGCGAGTATTTTATCCATTTACTCACTGATAGCCTTGTTGATTGCGGTTTTGAATTTTCTTCTTACTTGTCGAACTGGAGGTAGAATGGATCGACGTTCGATTTGTGTGTGGCAACATCTTTTAAAATCCCTAGCATATCTATATGGGAAAAAGCAAACAGATCGGCATTATTGATTAAAAAATCATGAAATTCACCTGGCTTGGTGAGCATATGGCCTATATAGGCCTTTTTTTTGCTGTCGCTACTATCCAGTTAGACAGAGTCGAGATCTTCTGTTGTCGATCCTGTGGCCTCCACGATGTATGGGTCCTTAATAAAGTCTTTTCGGTCGTTGGGTTTAGACCCCGACTTTATTAATTGCTATGCTTCTGAGCTTGTTCCTTTTAGTTCTTGAGTGAATGTGGGCGACGCGATAGCATTCTTGGGATGTACGTTTTTTGCCTCTGAAATACGTAAGGTAATGACCAGGGCATAGGAGTGAGAAAAAATCAAACCATTAGTATCTGACTTATTGAAGATGATACTTTCTTCTAGGGCATCATACTGATCGTGACTGATTGACCGCTTTAGCTTGTGTGTGGTGGTAAATTTTATGTGGTTGACTAACACTTCATCGCCTCCGCAGATGATCATTTGAATGGTGCGGGCAGCTTTGGAGGCCCCTGGTGTTGTTCCCGTTCGCGGCCAAAGTTGGCTCGTCATCGGTCACTTATTAACTCTATTAGGTGTCCTTGGTTCAACATGTTAACCACTTCTTATCGCAGGGCTGTGCAATCCTCGATTTTGTGACCCCGCTGCTAGTGAAATTCATAAAAGACATTCGACTTTCGGGTACTGGGGGGTTAGACTTCATTTTTTTGGCCACTTCACCTTCTTACCAAGCTTATCTAGTGCGTACACTACTTCTGAATGAGAAACATAAAAACTATGAGCGGATAAGAGTGTGGGCATACCTTTTTCATTTCGCTGAGTTCCTGTGTATGGCTTGGACGACCATTCCATATGTCGAGGGGATGGTGGAATGGTGGTTTTGAGATTGGGCTGATGTCTATCTCAGTTGAGGCATGGTCCGGACTGATCTCTTTGACTGTCATTACGACGGTCTTTCCTTGGCTCTATTTGAATCGTTAAACATTGGGTTGGACCATTAAGGTCGTCATCGTCTGCTCTTACCTTGGCACAATAGGCATTATGAATTTTTTCCCAAATGGTGGGAGGATATTTCATGAGCCTGCTTAACAGCTTCCTGGTTGCCCTTGACCCATTTCTGTTCAATCCATTTTGGAATGCTGGTACCACCATCCCTTCTGATACGTTTGGTAAGCCCATTCTTATCCTGTTAAACCGAGCGAGGAAGTCCCTAAGTCCCTTTCCTGGCGATTGCCCGACGAATATGTCGTTCACCCTGGCCTCCGCCTTCTTAGCGCCGGCGTGGGCGGTGACGAACTTATCAGCCATTTTATTAAATGTTGTTATGGACCGTGCTGGTAATTTTGAGTACTAGGTTAGGGCTTCTCCAGTTAGGGTTTCGCCAAACTTTTTTAGTTGCACTGACGGTACTTGATCCTTTGATAGTTTGTTGCCCTTTACTGCTGTAATATAGTGAATAATGTGGTCTTCTGGGTCTGTAGTGCCATCTTATATCTTTAAATATGGTGGAATTTTGAAGGTCTTAGGTATGGCATGCGCCCGATATCTTATCGACCCTTTCTTGATGTTTTCTCATCTGGTCGCGGAGTACCTTATTTTCGTTTTCCATTTTCTTAAAAGGGTTGCTAGTGTGTCATTTCCTTTATCAATAATGGTGTGAGTGTTACCTGTTAGGGGAACTGGTTGCTCATCGGATCGTTAAGACATCTGCCATGTGGATTTCAGTTTGTTTTTTTAACGGGTTTGTCGAGTATGTCATTGAGGGTACTTGTCAGCCACTCCTTCAATAATTTCTTCACTGTCGGTGACGCTTCCTCAGCTGTGGATGTGAAAGCTTCTCTTTTGCGTGAAGCGATTACACTTTCAAGAGGAGGAGGTGAATCACTCTGCCTGGACGTAACGCTTGGCATCACATTCTCATTGTCTTTTCTGCCATCCTCGTTGATGGCGTTTAGAATGTTCGTAGTGACAACTGCTATTGCTTTCTGTCTTGCATATCCTTTCCCTAACATTGTTAGTTTATGCAAAGCGAGGAAAAGATGGATGTTCCTTTTTATGATCTAGAAGAAACTAAAATTTTAACTAAAAAGCTCCCCACATATGGCGCCAAATTTTTTGACCCAAAAAGTATTTAGCCTTTTGGTTCAACCAATTAATGATGAAAAATGGGTGAATCTTAGTTAAGAATAATAAAATCTAGATTAAATGTTAGATGATGTAGATAAGATGAACGATGTTACCTACTATGCTTGAGCTGATTAAATGCTCATAAATGCAACAACATAAATATACAATGAATGTAAATAAATGCGAGTAGCGTAATAAAAAGAAGTTACTACCCAATAATTGTAACTTTCAGAAAGATCATTCACCTAACAACACCTTGGAAAGAAGGGAAACAAGAGGAGCTTTAGGAATCTTTGGATTTTGTGAATATGAAACCAAAAATGTACGTTCGAGTAATGTAATCAATGAATGAGACAGCTCTAGTATATTCTCTCAGATCAACCTTTTACAAAGTGTTCTTTTCATCAAAAGTGAAGATCCCTTTTTTGTTCTCTATCTCTTCCTATATATAAGAGATATTTCCCAAAAACCCTAAAAAAGTACAAGTATAGAATATCCAAAGAAATATTCTTTGTGTCTATATTTGAACCTATGCTACCGTTGTCTCCTCATCTCAGCTGCCCGTCTTTGGCATCAACCTTCTTGAGAGCAACCTTGAGTTGTATACCATGGTCGACCCCGTCCTTTATCTTACTTATACATTACCACCGGTACGCCAAATTTAGACATATACAGTCATGAAGATATTTTATTAAATTTATTTTTGTTTCTTTTAGGACAACAAAGCCATCCAACTATTACCGTTTGACTCAAAAAATAAATATCACACATTTAAGATTTTACTATATCAGATTAAAACCTTATTCTTTTATAATAATAAAACTCATGTAAGTCTAGTAGAACTCTAGCAGCTCAGTCCGTCAGTCGATATATTAGTGCTTTGAGTTGATTTTTATAGTTCTTACTGCAGCCGGGAGATGTTCATCTCTTTTTACTTGGAAATATTGCCATTGATAATAAGAAAAAAATTTATTTATCAAAAAAATAAAATTTACTTAATGTCACGACCCAAACTAACCCTGTCGTGATGGTGCCTATCTTGGTATTAGGCCAGCCGACACATTTCTAAAACGAAATGATATTTTCATTTTCAAGACAAATTCCAACCTATATAATATAAAACCTTAAATAAGGAGTTCAAATCAAAACAAAAGTGCGGAAAAGAAAGCCCGACATCGGGGTGTCACTAAGTCATGATCAATGACTACATCTGTTTTGCAAATAGCAAGACTAACATAGTTTGAGAATAACCAAAATACACTAAAGGGAAGATAAAGAAGGAGAAAGAAGGATTGCGATCGCCAGGCAGCTACCTCGCTATCTCCAATGATCCGCTATAGAGTAAATCAACAACTGCTATCGTGGCCAAAGATACTTGGATCTGCACACAAGGTGCATAGGGTAATGTGAGTACACTAACTCAGTAAGTAACAAGTCCAAACTTTGGACTGATAGGTAGTGACATACTTAAGCTAAACAGGCAATAGAAATAAACTGTGGAGAAAGGTAGGCATGCTTTCCATTCAAGTATTCAGCTCAAGTATTAAAGTAAATACAAATCTGTACAACGTGAAGTATAAAGCTCAGCTAATCTCCATGTGACAATGCACATAATGCATGAAAATGTACCATGTACCTCCACTCTCAAGTGCTCAACCACTCGATACTGTATATGGCCATCCGAATCAGGGAACATCCATCCTAGAATATATGCACATCACTGACAACAGTCACTCAATATCGAGGAAGGCCATTCTAGCCCTATGGAAAAGATCCATCTCTAAGTATAAATACTTCGGACAAGATCAATGTCCACGGAAGATCCATCCCATAATAATATCAACTGCGCTCACTGGGGGGTGTGTTACAGACTCCAGAGGGACTCCTAAGCGCTATCAAAGTCATCAACATAAACACTACGATTGCAACCCGATCCCATAACTGTCACTTATAATCAGGCTCTCGGCCTCACTCAATCATCACTCTCCAATCTCACACACGGGCTCACAATGCCATGAAACTAGCCCGGAACAATGATATGATGTGCCAACAAATAACAACTGAGACTAAGACATAGTATGAAATACACGAACAAGTTTGAGTACAGAATATCAATGAAACTAATGAGATGATAGCAAGAAACGACCACTCGGGCTCTAACAGTATCGACATAAAGTCCTAACATGATATCTAGAATGATTTATATCTCATTTACTTAATCACATGATAGAAACACAGATATCAGCAAGAAAGAGTCACTAAACGGTGCCACGGAATGAACCAGGTCCCGATTCTTACGGTGAACGCCAGGATGCCCGTCACTTGGCATGGCGTCACCTCAATACTAATCACATAACACATAGTTTGGTGTTTCGAACCCTCAGAACCAAGTTTGGAAGCGTTACTTACCTAAAACCAAGCTAAAATCCTACTCTGCGATGCCCTTGACTCTCGAATCGGCCTCCAAACATCCCAAATATAGCCAAAAGCAATACAATGCAATCAATAGAGACCAAGAAATCAATTCCACATGAAAATTTATTTAATTGGACACAAATCCCGAAGTTCACCAAAACCCGGTCCCCGGATCCACGTCTCGGAATCTGACAAAAATTACAAAACTAGAAAGCCCATTCACTCATGAGTCCATACATACAAAATTCATCGAAATCGGACTCCATTTGGCCCCTCAAATCCTCAAATTAATCTCTCCAAAATCCTAAGCCCTAACCTCTCATTTTCACCCCTAAACAGCGGGAAATCACCACATATACGACTATTAGGGATCAAGAAACTTACTTCACTGATAATCCCTTGGATCCCTCTTCAAAATTGCTCCAAAAGCTTCAAAACCGACTGAAAATGGTGAAGAATGGACCAAAAATTGTGAAGTATGCAATTTATACTTTCTGCGGGCCTTGCCCGCTTTTGCGGTACTAGCTATATTCCCTTCTTCCGCATATGCTCCCTAGGTCTCGTACCTGCGGGCTCGTAGATGCGACCCATCCATCACACCTGTGGCTCCTGCCTACCTCAGCCCTAGCCTCATCTGTGGCTCCTTCTCCGCTTCTGCGGGCTCGCACCTGCAGTTCCTACTTCGCAGGTGCGGTTATGGTAGCTAAGTTCCACTTCAACATTCCTCCATTTCCAAACTTGTTCCATCAATCACTCGAAATAAACCAGAGGCCCTCATGACCTCTACCAAACATACCAACAAGTTATATATCAACATACGAACTTATTCAAACCTTCGGAACATCCAAAACAACATCAAAACCCCGACCCTCAAATTCAAGCCTAAGAACTTCTAAACTTCCAAATTTAACAAATGACGCAAAAACCTATCAAATCAGGTCCGAATAACCCCAAATTTTGCACAAAATTCAGAAATGACACCACGAACCTACTCCAACTTCCGGAGTTCCATTCCGACCCCGATATCATTTTCCACTGCCGGCCAAAATTGCTAAAATTTCAACTTTTGCCAATTCGTGCCTAATTCTACCACGGACCTCCAGATCCCATTCCAGACATGCTCCTAATTCCAAAATCACCTAACGGAGCTAACAAAACCATCAAAATTCAAATTCGAGCTCATTTATACATAAGTCAACATCCAGTCAACTTTCTCAACTTAAGCCTTCACAAAAGAGACTAAATGTCTCAAACCCTCTCCGAAACCACTCCAAACTGGAACCAACTGACCCAACATATCATAATATAGTTGAAGAACACAAAAATAAGCAGAAATGGGGAAATGAGGCTATGACTCTCGAAATGACCGGCCGGATCGTTACATCCTCCCTCTCTTAAACAAACGTTCGTCCTCGAACGAGTCTAGAAACATACCTGAAGCCTCAAATATGTGTGGATATCTACTCTGCATCTCCCGCTCGGTCTCCCAAGTAGCCTCCTCCATGGGCTGACCTCTCCACTGCACTTTCACTGAAGCTATATCCTTTGATATCAACTTTTAGACCTGCCGCTCCAAAATGGCCACTAACTCTACATCATAAGTTAAATCACCATCTAACTGAACCTTGCTGAAATCCAAAACATGAGACGGATCGCTGATATAATTCCGGAGCGTAGAAACATGAAATAATGGATGCACACCCGACAAGCTAGGTGGCAAAGCAAGCTCATAAGCCACCTCCCCAATCCTCCGAAGCACCTCAAAAGGCCCAACGAACTGAGGGCTCAGCTTGACCTACTTCCCAAATCTCATAACAACCTTCATGGGTGAAACCTTCAGTAGAACCTTCTCCCCAAGCATATAAGACACATCACGAACCTTTTTGTTAGTGTAACTCTTTTCCCTTGACTGTGTTGAATGAAGCCGCTCCAGAATCACTTTCACCTTGACCAAATCATCCTGTATTAATTCTGTACCCTAGAGCCTAGCCTCGTCCGGCTCAAACCAACCTACTAGAGATCTACACCGTCTCCCATATAAAGCCTCATACAAAGCCATATGAATACTCGACTGATAACTGTTTTGTAAGCAAACTCTACGAGTGGTAGAAACTGGTCCCACGAATCCAAATCATCAATGACATAACTGTGTAACATGTCCTCCAATATCTGAATAGTGCACTCGGACTGCCCGTCTGTATGAGGGTGAAATGTCACGCTCAACTCAACCTGAGTACCCAACTCTCGCTGCACCTCCCTCCAAAATTGCGATGTAAACTGAGTACCTCCCTGTGAAATGATAAAAACTAGGATACCATGAAGGAGAACAATCTCTCGGATATAAATCTCAGCTAACCGCTCTGAATAATAGGTTGTACACGTAGGAATGAAATGTGCGGACTTGGTCAGCTAATCCACAATCACCCAAATAGAATCTAACTTACTCAAAGTCCATGGAAGTCCAACTAGAATATCTATCTGTTGAAGGAAGCCACCCGGTCTCTGATGAGATATTTCACCTGCTGACAATTGAGACACCGAGCTACAAATGCAACGATATCTTTCTTCATCCTCCTCCACTAATAGTGCTGCCTCAAATCCTGATACATCTTCGTGGCACCCAGATGGATGGACTACCACGAACTATGAGCCTCCTCAAGAATCAACTCTTAAAGCCACTCTACATTGGGCACACATATCCGTCCATGTATCCTCAATACGCCGTCATCACCAATAGTCACATCTCTGGTATCATCATGTAAAACCTTATCCTTGAGGACAAACAAATGAGGGTCATTATACTGGAACTCTCTGATGCGATCAAATAGGGAAGACCGAGAAACCACACAAGCTAGAACCTGATTGGGCTCCGAAATATCCAACCCCACAAACCAATTGGCCAATGCCTGAACAACAACCGCAATAGGTGTCTCACCAACAAGAAGGAATGCAAGACTACCCATACTCAATGCTTTTCTCCTCAAGGCATTGGCCACCAAATTGGCCTTTCTCGGATGATACAAAATAGTAATATCATAGTCCTTTAGCAGCTCCAACCATCTCCACTACCTCAAATTGAGATCCTTCTGTTTGAACAAGGGCTGGAGGCTATGTTGATCAATAAAACCTCACAAAATACACCATAGAGATAGTGCCTCCAAATCTTCAGTGCATGAACAATGGCAGCCAACTCCAAATCATGAATGAGGTAGTTCTTCTCATAGGGCTTCAACTGACGAGAAGCATAAGCAATCACTCCACCCTTCTGCATCAACACACACTCAATGCCGACCCAAGAAGCATCACAATATACTGTATAAGAACCTGAAGCTTATGGAAGAACTAACACTTGAGCCGTGGTCAAGGCGGTCATGATTTTTTGAAATCTCGCCTCACACTCATCCGACCACCTGAAAGGAGCACCCTTTTGGGTCAGTTTGGTCAAGGGTGATGAAATAAATGAAAATCCTTGAATGAACCGATGGTAATAACCCACCAAACCAAGAAATCTACAAATCTCTGTGTTGAGGACGGTCTGGGCCAACTATGTATCGCCTCTATCTTCTTCGGATCAACCTGAATACCCTCACTGGATAATGCGTGCCCCAAGAATGCCACTGAACTGAGCCAAAACTCACACTTGGAGAACTTAGGATAAAGCTTCTCCTCCCTCAACCACTGTAATACAACTCTCAAATGCTCGACGTGCTCTTCCTGGCTACGAGAGTACACCAGGATATCACCAATAAATACAATAACAAACGAGTCGAGATAAGGCCGAAACACGTTGTTCATCAAATGCATGAAAGCTAATGAGGCATTGGTCAGTCTAAAAGACATCACAAGGAACTCATAATGACCATATCGGGTCCTGAAATCTGTTTTAAGAATGTCAGAGTCCCTAATCTTCAACTGGTGATACCCTGACCTGAGATCAATCTTGGAGAACACCCTCACTCACTGAAGCTGGTCAAATAAATCATCAATACGAGGCAAATGATACATATTCTTGATTGTGACTTTGTTCAACTGCCTGTAATCAATGCACATTCTCATAGTGCCATCTTTCTTCTTAACAAATAAAACAGGTGCACCCCAAGGTGACACACTAGGCTGAATAAACCCCTTATCAAAGAGTTCCTGAAGTTTCTCCTTCAATTCCTTTAACTCCGTTGGTGCCATACGATACGGTAGAATAAAAATAGGCTGAGTGCCCGACACTAAATCAATACTGAAGTCAATATCCCTATTCAGTGGCATGCTCGACATGTCTGCATGAAACACATCTGGAAAATCTCTTACCACTGGAACTGAATCAATAGTAAGAGTCTCTGCACTAACATCCCTCACAAAGGCCAAGTAAGAAAGACAACCCTTCCCAACCATCTACTAGGCCTTTAAGTATGAAATCACTTTGCTGGAAAGTAGCTGATGTAGTAGAAAAAGAGACCGCCTACTCAAGACTGGTGCACACAGTTAGAATCTGGGCTAAGGTCTCCTGAAGACTTGGCATAACAATACGCACATCCGGTGCCTGAGCTGGTCTCGCTGGTGCATCCACAACTAGAACCTGATCATGAACTGGGGCGGCTGGTGTATCTATAGGTGCTGCCCTAGCTACTGTGTGACCTACACCCCTTCCCCTACCACGACCTCGGCCGCGAACTCAGCCTCTCACGGCCTCAACTAGTGGTACTGGTGGATGTCCATCCTAATCGCCATACAGTTACCTCGCTATCTCCGATGATATGCTATTGAGTAAATCAACAACCGCTACCGTGGCTAGAGATATATGGATCCGCACACAAGGTTTAGGGGGTAACGTGAGTACACTAACTCAGTAAGTAACGATCCCAAACTATGGACTGATAAGTTGTGACGTACTTAACCTCAACAGGTAATAGAAATAAACTATACAGAAAGGTAAGCATGCTTTCAATTCGACTATTCAGCTCAAGCAGTACAATAAATACAGATCTAGACAACATGAAGTATAAAGCTCAGCTAATCTTTACGTGCCAATGCACAGAATGTATGAAAATGTACCATGTACCTCCACCCTCAAGTGCTCAACCACTCGGTACTTTTATATGGACATCCGGCTCAAGGAAGATCTGTACGGAATATATACACATCATTGGCAACGGTCACTCAGTACCGATGAAGGCCATTCTAACTCTATAGAGAAGATCTATCTCCAGGTATAAATACTTCGGACAAGATCCAAGTCCAGGAAAGATTCATCCCTCAATAATATCAACTATTCTCACTGGGGGTGTGTTACAGACTCTGGAGAGGCTCCTACAGCCCAAGAACTATCATAGTAATCAATATAATCACTATGGCATGTAGCCCGATCCCATAAATGTTACTCATAATTAGGCTCTTGGCCTCACTCAGAAATCACTCTCCGGTCTCACACACGGGCCCACAATGTCATGAAACTAGCCCAATATAATGATATGATGTGCCAATAAATAACAACTTAGACAGAGATATGATATTGATATACATGAACAAGATTGAGTACAGAATATCAATGAAACTAATGAGATGATAGCAATAAACAACCACTCGGGTCCCAAAAGTATCGGCGTAAAGCCCTAACATGATATCTAGAATAATTTACATCTCATTTACTTAGTCACATGATAGAAAAATGGATATCAGCAAGAAAGAGTCACTAAATGGTGCCACAGAATGAACCAGGTCCTATTTCTCATGGTGCACGCCCGCACGCCCGCATGTACGCCACCTTAATACTAATCATATAACACAGTGTTCGAGTTTTCGATTACTTACCTCAAACCAAGCCAAAATCCTACTCCGTGACGCCCTTGCCTCTCAAATCGGCCTCCAAACGTTCCGAATCTAGACAAAAGCAATATAATGCAATCAATATACACCAAAGAACCAATTCCATACAAAAATTTACATAATTGGACATGAATCCCGAAATTCACCCAAACCCGCCCCTGACCCACGTCTTGGAATCCAACAAAAATCCCAAAACTAGAAAGGCCATTCACTCACAAGTCCATACATTCAAAATTCATCAAAATCCGACTTTATTTGGCCCCTCAAATCCTCAAATCAAACTCTCCAAAATCCAAAGCCCTTACCCCTCATTTTCACCCGTAATATTCACTAATTACATGATTAAACAACGGAAAATCACCACATATACGATTATTAGGGCTCAAGCAACTTACCTCACTGATAATCCCTTGAATCGCTCTTAAAAATCGTTCCCAAAAGCTTCAAAACCGACTGAAAATGGTGAAGAATGGGCCAAAATTCGCGAAGTGTGCAATTTATACTTTTTGCCCAGAGATACCGCATATGCGGTCCAACTGTCGCTTCTGCAATGCCGCACCTCCGGAAAATCCATCACAGCGGATCGCACGTACTCCTACAAAATCCGCTTCTGCGGTCAAAATATCGAACCTACGATCCGCTTCTGCGGTACTGGCCATATTCCCCTCTTCCGCATCTGCGCCCCAGGTCTCGCACCTACGGGCTCGCAGATGTGACGCATCCATCATACCTGCAGCTCCTACCTACTTCAGCCTTGGCTGCATCTGCGGCTCCTTCTCCGCTTCTGCGGGCTCGCACCTGCAGTTCCCACTCCGCATGTGCGGTTATGACAACTGAGTTCCACTTCATCATTCCTCCCATTCCAAACTTGTTCCATTAATTAACGAAATCTCGGACCTCTACCAAACATACCAACAAGTCATACATAAACATACAAACTTAGTCGAACCTTCGGAACACCAAAAATAACATCAAAACACCGAATTACCTTGAATTCAAGCCTAAGAACTTCTAAACTTTCAGATTTCACAAACGACGCCAAAACCTATGAAATCACTTTCGAATAAACCCAAATTTTGTACACAAGTGAGAATTCCACGAACCTACTCCAACTTCCGAAATTCCATTACGACCCCGATATCAAAATTTCCCTTGCCAACCAAAATTGCTAAAATTCCAACTTTTGCCAATTCATGCCTAATTCTACCACGGACCTTCAAATCCCATTCCGGACGCGCACCTTAGTCCAACATAACCTAATGGACCTAACAGAACTATCAAAATACAAATTCGAGGTCGTTTACACATAAGTCAACAACCGGTCAACTTTCTTAACTTAAACCTTCACGAAAGAGATTAAGTGTCTCAAACCCTCTCCGAAACCACTCCAAACCCGAATCAATTGACCCTACATATTATAATATAGCTGAAGAACACAATAAGAAGCAGAAATACGAAAGTGGAGCTATAACTCTCGAAACGACCAGCCGGGTCGTTACATCTGACCCATGACCCTTAAACCATCTAACCCACCTAATAAAAAATGAGTCTACTTTAATTACACACGAATATGCACAAAACTCATATAAGAACTTTGTTATACAACTTATTATGTCTTTTATTGGAAAAAATTAATATAGATCGTCTTTTTATTGGACAAAATTCATCTAAGGTCCTTCATTTTCATTTGCGCAGTTAGTTTTCCATCTTTGGTTGTCTGTATTTAGGTTGTACTATAGGATGGATTTTTTCTGAGCTCACTCTCATCATTAATCATTGGTATTATTATTGGCGAAAAAACAATAAGAGGATTACTGCAAGTTGGGGATCCCTCCATTGGCAAGTTTGCAGTATTACAGACCCTTTTTTTATTGGGTAGGTTAGATTGGTATAAAAGACATGGTCAAATATATACGGTTTTATTGTTTAACAAATTAAATTTTAATATTATGTGGCATGTTTAATATGTACTCCGTCCGTTTCATATTAAATGAGGTACTTTCCTTTTTAGTCTGTTCCAAAATAAATGACACATTTCTAAATTTAGAAATAATTTAACTTTAAACTCTTCATTTTGCCCATTTTATCCTTAATCAAAAGCTTTTATAACCACACAAAAGTCATGGCCCCACAAAGCTTTACCCCTTAAGCTTTTAAGACCACAAATTTTAAAAATCTTTCTTTTTTTCTTTAAACTCTGTGCCGAATCAAACTACCTCATTTAATTAGAAACAAAGAGAGTAATATTTATTTTTCGAGTCAAAAGGTAACAGGAGAGTGACTTTATTGTTACAAAAGTGACTTTGATAAGATATTTTCATAAGTTGGAGGTCATCCATGGAATTTACTCTTGTTGTGACGTCACTTGTAGGATAGAGCAAGAGACGTCGTTGGTGAGTCCACCGATTTTTGTTTAATTTTACTCGCACGAGGTGATATTATAAAGAAAGAAAAAAAGAAAAATTATTTCATTTTCTCATACTTATAAGTATCAACAAAATTTTGGTGATATTGACGGTGGCCTTGAGAATTAATGGGGAAAATCTATGTTAACTTAAATTCTCCCACGGAAATTAGAACATTTGTTAGGAAGGTATTCAAAAAATTAATTAATTGAAGAACCTGATATTAGAAAAGGGTAAAATAGTCGGATCATAATTTTTTATATTAAAATAACTATTACATGAAAAATTATAACAAGGGAAGTAATCATAATAACATAAACCATAAAGGAGGTTAGTGTGATGAACAAGGGAGATACGTACACAAAACTTGCTTCAATAAAAACTTGCTTCGTTTAGATACATACACAAAACAAAAGAAACAATGCACATGCTTCCTCATATCCATCTTTTTCTCCTAGTATCTGTGGCAAAAAGATTCAATTCTAAATAGCTCAAAGACTCTATCTCAACATTTTGCTTAGTTTTCAATCTAAACTCCAACTCGTTATGCCACTCAGTATTATGCTTGACAAACCCCTGCTGCAATTCCTCTATTTTTTTAGTATCATCATCAACAGACAACTCTTTGGTACTTCAAATTGTTGACGTTAAAATTGGAGATGATCGGAGTTATGATCGAGGCACATCGGTTTACAGAGGTGTATCGTACCATAAATAAAGTAAAGAAGAAGAAGGACATAAAAAATTGGTAAGTACAGCACTAACCTAGAGTTTTTTATTTGACATGTTTCAGATGCAGAGAAAGACCAATTTGCCCTAAAAGTGTTAGCACCACATGATTCCACTATCCAGTTGTCTTTCCAACGGATAAATGAAGGAATAGTCTAGAACATCTTACCTGTATTTTCTATTTTTATTGTATATATATAAATAGTACAAAGGTACAAATCCATTAGAGAAATACAAAATAATATAGGGACACCTAGCAAAATAGTACATAGGATTTTTTGTATAAATTGGCTATACTTGTACATATGATAACCATTCAATACAGAACAAAAAAAAGGGAAAGAATGTGAACCAAGATTTGGTTCAAAATCGTTTATTCTTACATGGTATCAGAGCAGGTTAAATTAATTTGCTTGTCATCAAATATTCTCTTTCAGTTTTTTTGTCTTTTTCCTGCTTTCTTTCAAGATGGTTGAAACAAGTGAACCGACACTTGCTGCTGCAGTTCCTGGAACTGGTCCATCCAAGAAAGAGGTGATTTATTAATCTCATTCCTTTTTTCTTCATCCTTCCGATTATCCGGGGAAGAATTTGGTTTCTTCCGCTTTTGATGGAAAAAGCTATGGAGTTTGGCGTAGAGCTGTAGTCATAGCCTTTTCTGCCAAGAACAAATTAGGGTTCATAGATGAAACCCTCTCTATCCCAGATGAAAATTCTTGTCTTCATGGTGCTTGGGCAAGATGTAATGACATGGTCCTCTCGTGGTTGCTCAATTCTCTATCAAAGGAGATAGCAGAGAGTGTCCTATACTCGCACAGTGCAAAAGACCTGTGAAATGATTTAGAAGACAGGTTTGGTCAGACAAATGGGGCTAAACTTTTTCAATTACAGAAAGAATTAAGTGTTGTGGTTCAAGGAAATTCTAGTCTATCTAGTTATTTCACAAAAATGAAAAGCTTGTGGGATGAGTTAGATACACTCATCAACTTCTCTACTTGTTCATGTGAGTGTGTTTATGGTGAAAAGGGAAGAAATCCGAAGACTCGCCAAGACCAAAGACTTCTGCAGTTCCTTATGGGACTCAATGACACCTACATAGGTGTGAGGAGCAATCTTTTGTTGTCTTATCCTTTGCCTTCTATTGGTCAAGCTTACTCAATAGTGATGTTTCAAACGTCAATACCACACAAGAGGGAGGGTGATTTGTATGGTACTTAATTTTCGATCTAGAAGAACCTGGTTCTTCTAGGTGTTCTAACTACTACTGTTTGCAGGAATTAAAATACAGAAATACAAGAACACAAGAATTTTTACATGGAAAATACCTGGCTCAAAAGGTAAAAAAACCACGGCCTATTACTCAGTAGGATTTTCCCAAACATCCACTAAGCTCAATGAGCCAAAAACAGCATTTACAAAACTCTTGTAAACCTAAGGATTAACTCTAATCCCAGTGTGGCACACAGCCTCAACTGTTGCGACACTCTCAAGTTAACTCTAACTTGAATACTCAAAGTACCTAATACAATTGCTTCTATGAGAGCTGGAAAGGTACAAGTTTTAAATCACCTACTACAATTGAACTAGAATAAGAATAAAAACAACGGAACTGGTTCTTCTATCTTGTTCAAGTACCTGCAGGCGTGCACACTCAATCTCACATAAATTGCTTGCAAAATAGCCTTGTTCTTTTTCTCTCAATTTTGCTTAAATTCAGCGTATGTGCATACATGTAAAAAAGAACAACTCAGTTATTTATTAGATTAGTAATTAGAGTTGGATTGTGACTCAATTTCTGATCCTCTATTGAGTTTGAGTCCTAGACCAATCCAAACTCCATCCCTTATCCGAATGTGTTTTCTTCTCATAAGGAGACATCTTTTCCTTATCCCATATGCAATCTTTTTTATCAGTTCAGAAGATATTCAGAAGATATTGCTGCTTGATCCCAAGGACTTATCTTCTTCACGTGCATCTCATGTGTATGGGCCATAACAACTGTGTCTCCTAAGATGAACCTGGTCCTTTACTGAGTTCATTTGTCATTCTTCAAAACTTCAACTGATCTTGGGCCAACAAATTCCCCCTTTTTGATGATGACAAACTCTGTGCTTTTGCTGATCAGAGAACCTGTGGAACTCAGCTAAAATATCATCACTTGAAAAATTTAACTTATCATTAAGGGCCAGATTTAATTAGGTCATAAACATCACTGTTCAGAAAATAGACACAATTTCTTTTAAGCTCAATATCTTCCCTTTTTTGGCATCATCAAAAAGTTGCATAAACATGTGAATCCCAGAATATTAATTATTACTCATGGCCACTAAGGCAACTGCAAGTGAAAGCATGCTTTAGTTAATCAAAAATCAACTTGACAAATATAACTATTAAGAGCAGAATTATCATAATACAAGAGAAGTGCAAATTGTCATTGATAAGGCAGTGCTTCTACAAGACAATCCACAAAAAGAAAGAACAAAAACAACCAACCATCAGCACAAACAAGAAAAATCCCTAATCTGGGTCACTGGGGGGTTACTGAACTGGTTCAGAACTAGGACAAAGAGAGCTAAGGCTTTGAAGAACAAGAGCGTTGGGATTGGAGTAGGTTGAGCATTGTTTGTAGCATCCCTTCACTCTTTTCCTTTTCTTTTGCTAGTTCTGCTTTCAGCCCATTCCTTTCTTTTTCCAACTCAGCCACACGAGTTTGAAGCCTAGCAATCCCAGCATCTTTGCTCCCACATTCTTTAACCAAAGCCCTAACCTTGCTATTCATTGGAGTCTTCACTTATGAACCAGGTTCAACAGGGGCTACTCTTAGCAGATAGTCACAGGCCTGGAGAGTCTTGATTCCAAAGTACTCCTTACTGGAGGCCATTTCCCATTTCTTCAAAGGAACATTCCGCATGTCTAGTACAGTTGTTAGAATGAATCCATAAGGAGTAGCATGAGCCTTTGAACCATTGATGACTCTGTCCAACAGTTTGACTATGAAAGCAGGCCAGTTAATCTACTTACCCCTCACAAGACAGTCCATGAGAAACAGGTCCATGTAATTTGCAGTGTGCCTCCTCTCCTATCTAGGCAGCAGACACTTGTTCACAAACTCAAAGAGCACTTTATGCTCTGGCTTCATTTCACTCTTTTGAAAAAATCTTACCTCAGGCACCTCTTCAGCATCCTTTGTATCATAGAAGTTCCTGGTGATTTTGAGTGCTTTGGGCAGATATCTAGACAAGGCCACCTTT
This sequence comes from Nicotiana glauca, assembly GCA_026770625.1. Classification (NCBI taxonomy): domain Eukaryota; kingdom Viridiplantae; phylum Streptophyta; class Magnoliopsida; order Solanales; family Solanaceae; genus Nicotiana; species Nicotiana glauca. The sequence continues at coordinate 68,072 of MU726196.1, read as the reverse complement.
TCCTGGTATAATCATCATAGACCTCACTTGGAATGTCTAGAATCCTGCCCAATTCAGGTGCATCAAACTTCACCTTCACACCTTTCACAACACTGGTTACTAGCCCATTTTTCACAGAGCCATTTTCCATGAATTCAATCAACTCTCTTCTGGCTAGTCTTCCATCCATTCGAAGGACCATGTCCTTACACCCCTGTGCAGCTAAAGCATCCACCAACCTAATCATCTCTGGCTCCTCCAGGTCTTTCAGCAGCCTTCCTTTCAATATCTTCCTCCTGCTAAAAATATCAAAACGATCTTGCTCCTGTTCAGACTCCTCCTCCTCTTTTTCTTCTCCACTCCACTCTTCATCTTCTTCTTCAGTAATTTTCACTTGTTTTCCCTTACTGCAGACCTAGTTCTTCTAGCTAAGGAAGGTTCAGCTGGTACAAATTTTGAAGACTTCTTTGCAGGAGTCTTGGTTCTTTTTGGTTTGTCAGTGGGAACCTCCACAGTTGTACCTCTCTCTTGATGGATCAGTTCCATCTCCTCCTCCTCTTCTTCAACAACTTCAAGACTTTCCATTATTTTTTCTTTTCCCCTTTCTTTCTTCTTTTTCTTACTCTTCTCTAATGCTTCCTATAGTTCTGCCTCACTTTGCCTTACGTTGCTCCTTGTGGTTCTTCCCTTAGGTACACAAGTAGCAGCAGTCTTGGGAGATGTTACTTTGATTTTCTTTGAGGGTTTAGAAGCAACTGGGGTCTTTTGTGAAGACGCCTTGCGCTTCTTTGGGTCATAACTGGCCCCCACTTTCTTTAGAATATCTGCTAAAGTCTCCTCCGCAAAAGAACCACATTCTTTTTGTTGCCTACTAATTTAAACAAGTCCCTCAGCAACCTCTCCTGATCCGCCTCCCCCTGACTTTAAGCCATCTTCTTCTCCACCACCACATATAGCAAGAACCTCCCCTTTCGTTTTCTTTCTCCTCCTACTAGACTCAGCCCCTTCAACATTTTTCACAGAACCCACCAACACAAACCTACTATCTTCCTTCTCTACTACATCAGAAAATACAAAATAGGTGTTTACCTCACCTGGGGTTTCTTGACTCTTGTCATTTTTAAAAGACCCAGGTTGTTCTCCTTTACTAGCAAAGATGAACTTTTCAGACTCAGAGCTTGAGTCAAATTCTTCAGCTGAAACCTCTTTCCTTTTACTGGCCTTTAATTTCTCGTTCAAGGCTTTTCTGAGAGAGCCAGATGCTACAGTTTTTCTAGCTAACATCCTTTGCCGGTGAAATCTGGGTTTTGGAGTTTCAAATGGAGGTGTTGATGATGAGTTATTAGGGGAAATAGGTGGGGGAGTTCCAGGATTGTCTTGAGGATTAGTCATGGTGGAGAATTTCTGGAAATCTTTTGGAGAATAAAGGGGTTTATCAGAAGTATTGGAGAAGTGAATGATGATTATGAGTGATGAGAGAAGTAGCAGAGTGTATTTAAAGAGGGATCATGATTAAGCCTGTAATGACAGCCTTTTCAGTGGTCAATTGGGAGTCTAATCAAATTAGAGTTCCGGTCTATTTAGAGATTAATGAGCAACGCTAGTTTTTAAGAAAAAATCTCGATTTAGTTAGACTCTTAGGATAATAAAACTAGTTCAATGCTCAACGGATAGAATTTCTAAAAGTTTGGTGTAATTAGGACTTCTGCTCATGATTGGTAATTTTATCTTTCTAATTGTGCAAAGTATAGAAACATACCTGAACTTTCTTATGAGCATATACTGATGAACCAGGTTCTTCAAGTAAACTTCTCTTGATCATGCCTCAAATGTCAGAATAGAAAAAATTTGTAAGAGATTAAAGATTCATATAAACGCATGTCACAGGAGTATACTAATTAAAGTATGAGACTGAGTAAGAATTATTCTAGATATTTACAATGAATTAAGAACTCCTAACCAATTTTTTTTTCTCATTCATTTTTTTCCATTTTTTTCATTGTGCATTATGAACTAGACCTTTTAGGTGATCTTAATCATCGCTAATTCCAACATGTTCCTTTCAAAGTTTTCTTTACTAAGTGCTTTAGTGAAGATGTTAGCTATTTGTTTATCAGTAGCACAAAATTCTATGGAGATTAGCCCCTTCTCATAGTTATCTCTTAAGAAGTGGTGTCTAACATCTATGTGCTTGGTCTTTTTATGATGGACAGGGTTCTTTGTCATTACTTATAGCACTAGTGTTATCACAAAATATTGGAATATACCACACTTCAATTCCAAAGTCCACCAGCTATTGTTTGATCCATAGCAATTGAGCACAACAAGAGGCGGCAACAACATATTCAGCTTCAGCAGTAGACATAGCTACTGAATTTTGCTTTTTGGTAGCCCATGACACTAGACATGACCCCAGAAAATGTTCCATACCTGAAGTACTCTTCCTGTCCACTAAAAAACCTGCATAATCAGTATCAACATACCCTACTAGATCAAAATTACTACCTTTGGGATACCAAAGACACAAATCTGTGGTGCCTTCAAGATATCTCAGTATCCTCTTGACAACAGTCAAATGTGACTCCTTTGAATTTGCCTGAAAACGAGCACAAAGTCCTACACTGAAAACAACAGTCAAATGTGACTCCTTTGAATTTGCCTGAAAACGAGCACAAAGTCCTACACTGAAAACAATGTCAGGTCTGCTGGCAGTAAGATACAAAAGTGAACCAATCATACCCCTATACAATTTTTGATCAACTGATGAACCAGGTTCATCAACATCTAATTTAGTGGCTGTTGCAATAGGTGTATCTATTTCTTTGGAGTCCTTCATTTTAAACTTTTTGATTAGTTCTTTTGTATACTTATGCTGATGGATCATGGTCCCAGTTGGACTTTATTTGATCTGCAAGCCTAGGAAGAAATTTAGTTCACCCATCATACTCATTTCAAACTCACTTCCCATTAATTTTGCAAAGTCCTTACTCAACCTTTCAGTAGTGGCCCCAAATATTACGTCATCAACATATATTTGTATAACAAGGAGGTCTTTACCTTTTTTCCTTAGGAACAAAGTGCTGTTAATTTTACCTCTTTTGTACCCATGCTCCAGTAGGAATTTCGATAGTCGTTCATACCAAGCTCTTGGGGCATGTTTGAGCCCATATAGAGCTTTGTCTAGCTTGTACACATGCTCAGGACATTCCTTGCTTTCAAATCCTAGAGATTGTTTCACAAAAACTTCCTCCTTGAGGTAGCCATTTAGGAAGGCACTTTTGACATCCATCTGATGGAGAATGAATTCCATATGTGCTGCAAAGGAAATGAGGAGTTTGATTACCTCTAGTCTTGCAACTGGAGCACAACTCTCATCATAGTCAATGCCTTCCTCTTGGCTGTAGCCCTGAACCACCAGCCTTGCCTTGTTTCTTGTAACAGTTCCATCATCATCAAGTTTGTTCCTGAAGACCCATTTGGTTCCAATGACTGACCTGTCCTTGGGTCTAGGAAGTAGATGCCAGACTTGACTTCTTTCAAACTGATTGAGTTCCTCCTCCATAACATTGACCCAGTCTGCATCCTGCAAAGCCTCAACAACATTTTTAGGTTCAATAAGAGATAGAAAGAATCAAATGCACACAAATTCTTTAGATGAGAACTTTGATACTTGTGAGATTTCACTAACAACTGGTTTCTACTAGATGATTCTTCTGTGTTCTGTTGATGAGGAACAGGTTCATGAATTGGTTCTTGTAAAGAGTTTGTTTCATTTTCTCCCTGATTAGTTCCCCCTGTCAGGTTGCCCAGACTGGAAGAACCTATTCCATCACCTATTCCTTCTTTTGATGCTGCTTCACTCAATTCTCTTACCAAGCCAATGGCTTCATCTTCATGTTCCTGTTTCTCAGAAAGAATGTTAGTTTCATCAAATACAACATGCACACTTTCTTCTACACACAAGTTCTTTTATTAAATACTTTATATGCTTTGCTATATGAAGAATATCCCAATAATACTCCCTCATCACTTCTGGGATCAAACTTGCCTAGGGAGTCTTTTCCATTATTGTGCACATAGCACTTACAACCAAATGCCCTAAGGTGGGATATGTTTGGTTTTCTCCCTTTAAGTAACTCATAGGGAGTTTTCTCAACAAGAGGTCTAGTCATGCATCTATTGATTATGTAACATGCAGTGTTTACAGCCTCTGCCCAGAAGCTGTGGGGTAATTTACTAGAGAGAAGCATGGTCCTTGCCATATCCTCAAGGGTCTGTTCTTTCTCTTAACTACACCATTTTGCTGAGGAGTCCTAGGGGCAGAGAAGTTGTGATCTATGCCATTTTCATCACAATATTCAACAAATTTTGCGTTTTCAAATTCAGTTCCATGATCAGACCTAATGGATGCAAGTTTATTTCCTAATTATTTTTGAGATTTTCTAACAAAGGCAGTAAACATTTCAAATGCCTTATCGTTGGATGTTATAAATACTACCCGGTTAAATCTAGAATAATCATCAACAAGCACCATCGCATATTTCTTTCCACCTCTGCTCATGGTTCTCATTGGACCACAAATATCCATATGAACCAGTTCCAACGTCTTGGACGTACTTACCATTTTCTTGGATTTGAAGGATGACCTTACTTGCTTCCCCCTTGCACATGCCTCGCAAACTTTGTCTTCTTTGAATGTGATATTAGGTAACCCTATCACCAAGTCCTTGGAGACTAATTTTTTTTAGATGATTTAGATTGGCATGACCAAGTCTTTTGTGCCACAGGAGGGGATCATTAACTATCACACTTAGACAAGCGAGTTCATTTTCTGAAAGAGTTGACAAATCTACAATGTAAATATTGTTAACTCTTTTTCCCTACAAAACAATCTTGTCGGTGGTAAGGTTAATCACAAAAAATTTGGTAGAGGTGAAAGCTACAAGGTTACCTCTGTCACAAAGTTGTGATACACTGATTAGGCTATATTTCAAGCCATCTATCAAGTAGACATTCTTAATGGAATGAGAGTCTGTCTTACCTACCTTGCCAACCCCAATGATCTCACCTTTCTTTCCATTTCCAAAGGAGACATTACTTTCTTTCAGGTTCTCAAGTGAAAGGAACTGGTCCTTGTTCCCAGTCATGTGTTTTGAGCAGCCACTATCCATGTACCATATTTGGCTACTCCCTTTCACTTGAACCTGCAAAAAGAAATCAGGGGTTAGTCTTAGGAACCCAAACTAGTTTGGGTCCCTTTCTATGGGCAAAAGGATGAATCGGATTCTTTCTTGCCCAGCTTGGCAGCTTGTGTTTTTCTTGAACAAAAGCTTTGTTCCTTTGACTGGCTTTTTCCTTTGCATTACATTCATTTTTATAATGGCCAGTCTTACCACAGTGTGTGTAGATCTTATTTTCAGGAAGAGTGAGGTACTTGTTTTTGGGGTCGCATTTTGGAGCTTGAGTCCCATAGCCAAATCCTCTTTTATTGCTACTGTGATGCTCTTGCAACCATGATAGAGCATCAAAAGCTTTGTTCCATTTGCAAGTTTTGTCTAGTTTATGTTTCACCTTTCCTAGATCTTCTTTTAGAACCTTAATCAATTCATCTTTCTTATACAGTTCATCTTTCATTTTTCCTAGATTTTCTTCTAGAGTGAGAAATGAGTGATCAGCTTTCTTCTTTCCCGTTCCTAGTTTCAGTTTTAGATTTTCTGACCTAAGTTCTAGAATACTATTGTCAAGTTCAAGAACCTGGTTCTTCAACTCAGCATTTTTGTTATCACTCTCATCAGCCCTAGATTCAAGACTTTTGCATTTTGCTTTTAGGATAACACTTTCCCTAGACAGAACTTCCTTTCATTGTTAACTATTTCAGACTCATCAATAAAGTCTAATAATAGCTCAGCCAACCTTTCTTTAGAGAAAAATTTAATTTTGTCCTTGAGATGCAGAATACTTACCTTCTGCTCATCATCTGATTCTCCAATGGCCATAAGAGCTTGCTCTTCTTCAGCTTCATCTTGTGAGTCTTCATCAGAGGTTTCAGCCCAAGCAGCAACCATAGCGTTGGTTGAACCTTTGTTTCTCTTAGGTCGAACCTGTTCCTTCTTCCTGTTTCTTCGTTCAGCCCTTTCTTTCTTCCACTCAATCTCCCATTGAGGGCAATTCTTGATCATGTGGTCAGTCTTACCACACTTATAACAGCCATCATTTGTCTGTTTCTCAAGAGCTCTTGTCTTGTTGAAGTTTGTACCTCTTGATGAACCCTTTCCTCTCATCAGGTACTTTTTGAAATCTCTAGTGATCATAGCCATCTCACCATCTTATAGGTCTGAACCTTCTGTAATTTTGATAGCCAAACTTCTCTTCTTCTTGGGTGTATCCAACTTCCTGGTTTTCCTTGTCTGTTCATAAGCAGTAAGATTCTGAATCAGTTTATCTAGCCTGAGAGTGGCCATATTCTTCGACTCCTGAATGGCATGATTTTGCTTTCCCAAGAACCTGGAAGAACTCTTGTTAAGATCTTCTCAACCTTGTCTTCTTCAAGAATAATTCTTCCAAGAGCTTAAGTTCATTTGTTAGTATAATGAACCTAGTGTACATCTCTTGAATGGTTTCTCCATCTTTCATAGTGAGATTCTCATATTGAGAATATAGCAATGTTCCTCTAGATCTCTTCACTTGAGGTGTTCCTTCATGAGCCACTTGAAAAGTGTCCCATATCTCTTTTGCAGTAGTACAACTTTGGATCCTGCTGTATTCATCTGGACCCAGTCCACACACAAGCCATTTCTTAGCCTTAGCATTTTCTCCCACTTTTTCAAATCTTCAGCAGTACAGGCAGCCCTTGTCTTTGTCACTTCCACTCCTTCCTTATTTTTCATTGTAGTTGCCAAAGGACCATCAGTGACTATGTCCCAGAGTTCATAGTCTTCTCCTATGATGTGATCCTTCATCCTATTCTTCCACCATGAGTAATACTTTCCATTGAACAGTGGAGGCCTGGCAGTGGATTGCCCTTCCCAATTCCCAGGTGGTGCACTCATGTTGATATTTTCCTAAGGTGTTAGCCTCTTCAAGGATAACCTGGCTCTGATACCAATTGGTGTTCCAAACGTCAATACCACACAAGAGGGGAGGTGATTTGTGTGGTACCCAATTTTCGATCTAGAAGAACCTGGTTCTTCTAGGTGTTCTAACTACTACTGTTTGCGGAATTAAAATACAGAAATAAAAGAACACAAATATTTTTACGTGAAAAACACCTGGCTCAAAAGGTAAAAAAACCACGACCTACTACTCAGTAGGATTTTCCCAAACATCCACTAAACTCAATGAGCCAAAAACAACATTTACAAAATATTGTAAACCTAAGGATTAACTTTAATCTCAGTGTGGCACACAGCCTCAACTATTGCGACACTCTCAAGTTAACTCTAACTTGAAAGCTGGAAAGGTACAAGTTTTAAATCACCTACTACAATTGAACTAGAATAAGAATAAACACAATGGAACTGGTTCTTCTATCTTGTTCAAGTAGCTGCAGGCGTGCACACTCAATCTCACATAAATTTCTTGAAAAATAGCCTTGATCTTTTGCTTAACTTTAGCGTATGTGCATACCTGTAAAAAAGAACAACTCAATTATTTATTAGATTAGTAATTAGAGTTGGATTGTGACTCAATTTCTGATCCTCCATTGAGTTTGAGTCCTAGACCAATCCAAACTCCAACCCTTATCCGGATGTGTTCTCTTATCATAAGGAGACATCTTCTCCTTATCCTATATGCAATCTTTTCGATCAGTTCAGAAGATATTTCTACTTGATCCCAAGGACTTATCTTCTTCACGTGCATCTCTGTGCATGGTCCATAACAACTGTGTCTCCTAAGATGAACCTGTTCCTTTACTGAGTTCATTTGTCATTCTTCAAAACTTCAACTTATCTTGGCCAACAAATGGTCATCCAGGATGATAAGCAAAGGGAGATACATGCTTCTCCTGTTTATCCTGGAGATTCTGCTTCATTCATAGCTACACAACAGGGTTCTGGTGCAAAAAGGTTCAATATGAGAGACTCAAAAGGGAAGAAAATTGGATATGAGGGAAAGAAGTACAACATGTTCTCATATTGCAAGAAGCCAGGTCATGTGGTTGGAGAATGCTACAGGTTAATTAGGTTTCCCCCAGATTTCAAGTTTACCAACCAAAAGAAATACCAAGGGACAATTCAAGGAAATAATATTTTTACTTCTAAGGAAAATGGAGCACATGACTCAGGTATCAAGTCACTTACTCAGGAAAACATCTGTCAACTCTTACAGCTTCTTCAGCAGGTTCAGATGAGCAAACAGGGAGCCAGCAGTTCTGAGAACAATGTAGATGTTAACTGCACTAGTACAATTTTTTTCTCATAATTGCCTTTCATGTTTTGCACACAATAACAAAGAAACTTGGGTATTAGATAGTGGTGCATCTAAACATATGACATTTGATGAAATCGCCCTCTCTAATTTAACTGCTTTGCCTAAACCTAAAAACATAAATTTACCAAATTCTCATAAAGTCAGGGTCACACACTCGGGAACGGTTTCAATTTTTCCTAATATGACTCTTCATAATGCGTTATATGTTCCTGCCTTTAGGTTCAATTTGCTTTCAGTTTACAAGTTATGCAAGCAGTATAATTGTCTACTTCTATTCACATCTTTATTTTGTTTTTTCTGCATGCCCCTTCAATGAAGAGGCCTCTGGTGATTGGTAGACAAAGTTGTGGTCTTTATCTTCTACAATCAAGGCATTTTGGAACTCACTTCCAAGCAGCCAATTTTACTTAGTAGTCAATTTGTTTTAAGGAAGAAATCATATATTCAGAAGAGCTTACCAGTTTTATTTTCCTTCTTTAGACAATCTGATGTAAAGAACAAGTTGTGGCACTACCGTTTAGGACATATGCCTTTGAGTAATATGAAGAATATTTCTTCTATTCCTAATTCTTCTTGTGATAATTTTTCTATGCCTTGTGTTGTATGCCCTATGGCTAGACAATCCAAGTTGCCTTTTCCTAACAGTTCCATTACTACTAAGTCAGTATTTGAATTAATGCACATATACACATGGGGTCCCTACAACACTGCCACATATGATGGGTACAAATATTTTCTAACTATAGTGGATGACTATAGTAGGTGTACTTGGACATATCGTCTTAGCACCAAATCAAATGCCTTTCCTATTTTACAATCTTTCTTAGTCATGGTAGAGTGGCAGTTTCATAGAAAGGTAAAAGTCATACGTTCATATAATGCATTTGAGCTTGGTACTGGGAACACTCAAGCAGAATTTTTCTTGAGACAGGGAATTTTACATCAAACCACATGTGTTGGAACTCCACAACAAAATGGAATTGTGGAAAGAAAACACAAGCACCTATTGGAGACTTCTAGAGCTCTTTTATTTCAATCTCATTTACCAGTTCATTTCTGGGGAGATTGTGTGTTGACTGCAACACATTTGATCAATAGGTTCCCTTCTAAAGTTTTAAAGTTAAAGGCACCTTATGAAATCCTATTTAAGACTAAGCCTAATTATTCCAGGCTAAAATGCTTTTGTTGTTTATGTTTTGTATCTACACTATTATCTCACATGAAGAAGTTTGATCCAAGGGCCTTGCCTTGTGTTTTTTTGGGATATCCTCATGGTAAGAAAGGATATAAGGTGCTTGATCTAACTACTCAGAGGACTTTTGTTTCTAGAGATGTAGTTTTTCATGAGGATATCTACCCTTTGGCTTCTATAAATCTAGCACATCTCATAAACCATTTTTTCCTCTTTCCAAACCACCAAAAGTTAATATTGAGATTCCTGACTTGTCCCCCAACAATTCAGGTGATAATATTAAACAATCAAGCAATTCCATAATTACACAAATCCCAAAAATTCCCATGCCAGTTTCCAGTCCTCAACCTGCACTTAGGAATTCTAGTAACACACCATTCATAGCCAGAAAATCCATGAGAACTCACACAACTCCCTGTCGATGCCCCCTTTTCCTCGTGAAATCGGGTATACAACATTCAGGAAAGACAACTCTATTCCCGTTTGGGAATTGGGTTTTGGATTTGGAGAGTCGCCACCTAATGATTATAGTGCATTAGGACACTTTAAGAAAAAAATTTGTGATAAAAACTAGAGTTTGGGTAAGGGCTAGAAATTATCTTGAGGGGAAGGTATTAGGCACCCCCCAAGATCCACTAGTGTGGTTCCCGGCCATGCTACAATTGTGACTTTAAATGCGAACAACAAGTAGACAAGCAAGCAATGCAAATAAGATGAAACCATTCACAAAAGGATTTAAAAGTGCTGAAATCTAGAAGGAAGTAGTTTTATAATCACAGAAAAGTGTGAGAGAAAAAGAAGGGGTCAAATAATTGATGCAAGCAACTTAAAAGAAGTAAAGAAAGCAGAAGTTGAAAATTGGACAGTTTTTAAAATTCTGAAAATAACAAACTAATAAAGAGGGAAGGAGGTCCTAGGTTTATATATCACATGGATAATTTACACAACACCGCTATCCAATTGTACGCGTAGTGTTATCGTGTGATCATCATCTCCATGTCTACCCTTCCCACCCTGTTAAGGTATTAAAGTGTGCAATGGTATCGTTACTTATTGCATGCTATTACCTGCCCCAATCCTATCAGTTCCGGAGGCAAATGGATTACTAATCCTAAAGGGAAAGGGGTTTGGGGCTTTTAGAAGTTTTCAAAGGACAAAATGCTAAGGCGTCAACCAAAACACATACGTGCAAATAGAGGGAATCAGGCAAGCAAACAAGGCTCAAATATGCCTCCATAAACCAACAAAAGTCATAGAGTTTAGCATGTCTTACACATACTGTTTTTGGTCTTAATTAAATAAAGCGGCGAGCGGACTGGTTCAACATATATTTTTAGGCGAAAAGTCTACATTAGGCTTACTCGAATGCAGTTAACTAAAACTGATCTGATTGTTAATCCTCTAAGTGTTGGTTAGAACTAGGTGTGATGTATACTGATTTTTAGAAAAAGATGCATACTGAAAAGGTGTTACCAATTTTAACAGGACATTACGAGTTCAGTAGTTAATAATACCTCAATTCAGATTCGAGATTTCCTATAGGCATGCTTTCTATATGTATGCTGATTTGGACACCTTTTAGACGTTAACAAAGGTCCTAGGAACATGGTATCTATATCCAGCTCTTGTTATTAAACCTACAAACTTTTTGCCTAGTGATGTTTATAAATGCAGAATGCTATAGTCTATAGACCGTATTTTATAGAACAATGGACGTTAATCCTGTAGGCAGTATATCTATGCACATAGATGCAGAAATTATGAGTGAATCCTATAGGCATGATTTCTAGGTATGAGTTTGCGGAAGTTAAAAGTTAACCTATAGGCATGATATCTAGGCGTATTTGCAAAAATTAAAAGTTAAACCCTATAGGCATGATTTATAGGTGTGAAATTGCAGAAATTAAGAGTTACCCTATAGTCATGATTTCTAGGCGTGTTTGCAGAAATTAAAAGTTAACCCTATAGGCATGATATCTAGGTGTGAAATTGCAGAAATCATAACGAACTCCTATAGGCATGATCTCTACCCTTGATACATAAAAATAAATCCCAACCCCCCTTTTTACTAAAGTTTCCCGAGTTTGTACAAGTTATTACAACCCAAAAGAAATGAACTAGAATTAAAAAATACATCAAAAATCCTCACCTACATACGAGCAGCTTAATCCATACTTAAGGCCTAATAATATGAGATTGAGGCACTTTCGAGGTCCAGATTTCCAAGCCTTCTCTCATCTAGGGTGTTTCAGAGATCCAAGGGATTTCAAGAACCCCAAGCTGTGCATACACCCAAGATGTTAATCAAAAATTGAGTTATGCAGTGTGGAAGGGCCAACCCTTATGTGTCAAAGTTCAGAGGGAGCTCAAGGATCCCAAGGCAAGGCTCACACAAGAGAGGCAAACCGTAGGTTCTAAGAATGAGTGTAAGTGCAATAGAAAGGGTAGGGCTACCCAGCCACAAAATAGACTGGCACACCCTGACCAAACCTGTCGATCAAGCATTTAGAGAGTAAAGACCTACTGGAGGTCAAGCCATGGCCTGAACAATAATTAGAAATACTAGCAATCCAAGGCTGTTACTCAGCACACATAATAAGGGAGTGGGGATGGGAAATTGACAAAGCTTAGGGCCCAAAAGGGTCTAGTTCGTATCCATGGACAATGATTTCAGACATTGTCATGTTTCTGAACCATAACTTAAAGCATATAAAGGGGTATGGGGGTTTGGGATTCATAAGGTAGCAAATAAACCACACACGACTGATAGAACGCACACATAGATAAACTTTAAATTGCAAGGGAAAGGGAAAAAATTACAACATGCTAATAACACATCTTGATTGTAGAAAACGTGAGTAGAAGTGGACAGGAAGGAAACACATGTTGTTGTTGAAGCTTGATTATGGGTTGTGATGCTAATAACACATCTTGATTCTAGGACATACCAGTAGAGAAGAAAAGTGCAGAAAGAATCCACAGTTTAGCCTTGGCTTCCATTCGGCTAGACAAAGCAACAACACAAGTAGCAGAAAGAAAGGGAGAGAGTTTTTTAAGTGGAAGAGTGATTTTTGAACTCAGATTGTTCGTCTGTGTTCGTGTGTTTGAACGAGAAGAGTGTAGGTATTTATATCTTTGATAACATGTAGAGAAATAAGTAATAAGTAAAATTAAAACACAAACATGGAAACAATCACCATTCAGAATCAATTAACCCAAGTGATTCCCCTTTAATTAGGGAAATACTGCTTAACGGGTCAGCAGGCCTAATTAAGGAAAGAAAATCAGTTTGGGGTGCAGATTGATTATTGCCATGAAAAGGGATAGTAAAAGCATGAAATAAATAATCCAGACTAAGTACAAAATAGGCTTATTTTGGGAAAGGATTCATCATGGTAAAACATAACAATAAAGGAAGTGAATCAATTAATTTTGAACAGATGAGTAAAAACTAGGGCTCGTAAGAAAAATTCTTTATGCAGTCAGTCACAAGATCAAAGGAATCAAGATCAAACAAGAAAGGAACATGATTTTGCACTTCACTATATAAATAGCAAGGAATGAACAAGCATGCAGTGTTAGACATGTTGATGAAAAGAAGCAGCACAAACATATAGTAGCATTAGGGTAATCTAGGGTTCAGTAGTAAGAAAATATTCGAAGCACCGTAGTCAAGCAGGTCAAGTAATCACATAGAAACAATAGTGAAGAAGACATAGAAGCAAGTAAAGGGTCTCAGAGTAGGAACAAGTGAGAAAAATTCTAAAGAAAATTAGGGATTTAACAGTAACCAAGTTTTGCAAGATGGTAAGAAGTTAAAATTAAACAAATTAAATGAGGAAGAAAGAATCAGCAACAAAGAACAAATGCACATTTAAACAAGCAGCTTTCAGAACTCGGATAAACTAAAAAGGAATTAGGGTTTTCAAACATGATGAAACAGATAGAAGAATAAAGATGAACAAATCATATCCAAAACATAAGCATGTTAAAAGATCAGAGATGTTTTGAAAAACTTCAAAGGAAAAACCCTAATGAAATGTCGTTTTTGCAAGAAAACTTGAAGAACTTTCGCGAAAGCACTTATCTATTCATGGCAAGTATAGATCTAAAGCTGATCGAAAAGAAAAATAAAAAAATCCCAAAGATTAGGGTTTCGAAGAACCCAAAAAGGTGAGAAAGGCCTTGGAAATTAACAATCTAACTAGGAGCGTCAAGGATCTGACTCGAACGGCCATGGCTGGCCGGAGAAAAGTCAGGGACGACCGGAGAAAGGTCATGAATGGAAGTCAGGCAATGACTGGACCGGCTTCCTTCAAGATTTTGGCCGTGAAACCACAGAAGCGAATACCCAGGAGCCTTGGGAGGTTATTACACATCTCCGATGGCCATGGGAGGCCATGGATTAGTGTGGGATTGAGAGGCAGCGGCTAGGGTTTGCATAGAGATTAGAGAGCGTTTCAGAGACGAGGGGTTTCAAGGGCAGCGTTTGGTAAAAAATGATTAGGGTTGGGTGTGGTTGGTAAAATTTAAAAGAAAAGAATGAAGGATGACCGTTGATCATTTAGATCAATGGCCTAGATTGAAAGCCGGGCGGATCAAATAAATGGGTCAGGGGTTGGTTTAATTTGAAATTGGGCTTTGTAATTTTGAAATTTGAAATTGGGTTAATTGGGGCTGCCAAATTGGCTATAATTGAAATGCAATTGAGGCTAAATCATAAATAGCCAATTTTTCCTTTAAATTTTTTTATAAAATTGTGATACAGATTTTAAGAGAAAATTAAAAGTACTGGATAAATGAATATTATATAAATATTAATTTAAAAATACTAGGATTAATCTTATAAACATAAAACGCTATAAATTACAAGATATGCTATAATTGCAATTATATGCCATTTAGCTTTTAAAATACTAAACAAATTTGTAAAAATACGCAAAAATTACCTTAATTATATTTTGGTGCAAATGTGAGAATAAAATAAATTATTCACCAAAATGATAATTTTGGAAATAATTATTGGATTTTGTTGTACTAAAATAAGCAACAAATTGGTTTTAAAAATCATTAAAATGCCAAAATTTTTGGGTGTACTTATATATGCACCAATATGCTATTTTGGAAATATTTGGGTATAAAAATACTTAGGGAAAAATTGGGTATCAGCAGCTGCTCATCTTTACCCAAGAATGAAAGAGTTGTTGGGTAAAGACATGATGGCCAATTTTGACCGAAAACGGCGATTTGAAAAGAATTTGATCGAGCTCTGGTTTCTGAGCTGCCCACATATCCCTGGTTTTACAGGAATCAGGCTGTATGTAGTTCAGGAACCATTGACGGAACATGCTGATGGCGATTTGAAAGAGACGGGCACGATGTTTTAGGGGGGGAAGAGGTATTTGAAACTTGATCGGCGGTGAGGACCGGAGCGGGATCGCTCCTGCTAAGACGGCAGTTGCTAGACGATGTACCTGCAAGTGAGCAATACGGGCGTATATTGTGCATAAACTTAAATGTGATGCAAGTTCCCATTGGACCATAAATGCTGTCCTTGGACGGTTGGGATGACGTCCTCGGACCATGATGTCCTGGGCCATGAAGCGCAAAATTAAAGGATTCACAGGCCATGAAATGATGTTCTCGGGCTATAATAATGGTGCCTCCAAACCATGATTCCTTTGAATAATGATGTGCAAGATATAAAGTGGGGTCCTCAGGCCATGGCATGGTGTTCTCGGGCTATGAGGATGATGCCCCCGAACAATGATGGCTTCGGATAGTTTTGGCGATATTTCAGCCTATGAAATGCAGGATTTGACGGTATTTCAGCCGATGCAAAAATGTAAATGGCGATATTTCAGCCGATAGAAATTTAAATAAAACAGGCAATGTTTCAGTCGATGTAAAAAGTAAAATGGCGATATTTCAGCCGACAGAAAGCATAAGTATAGATGATGATAGAGATGAACTGGCGATCTTATAGCCGATGTAGAATTTAAATAAATTTTGGCGATATTTCAGCCGATTGCGAGACATAAGTAAAGGCGGTGATATTTCAGCCATGCAAGAGAGATAAGGTGGCGATTTTTCAGCCATGCAAGAAAGATAAAGTGGCGGTATTTCAGCCATGCAAGTAGAGGTAGAGCTTGGAAGGCAGAAAGGTAGCCTTATGCAGATAATGCAGGATGGAGACAATGCTTAGTCTCGAAAGTCAAAGAGGTATCCTTATGCAATGCAAAGAATGCAGATGTAGACAACGCTTAGTTTCAGAAGGCAGAAAGATAGCCTTATGCAGATAATGCAGGATGGAGACAACGCTTAGTCTCGGAAGGCAGAAAGGTAGCCTTATGCAATGCAAAGAATGCAGATTGAGACAACGTTTAGTCTCGAAAGGCAGAAAGATAGCCTTATGCAATGCAAAGAATGCAGTTGGAGACAATGTTTAGTCTCGGAAGGCAGAAAGATAGCCTTATGTAGATAATGCAGATGGAGACAACACTTAGTCTCGAAAGGCAGAAAGGTAGCCTTATGCAATGCAAAGAATGCAGATGGAGACAACACTTAGTCCCGAAAGGCAAAAAGGTAGCCTTATGTAATGCAAGAAAATAAAAGGATGGATAGTAGTGAGATTTCTTAACTGATTGCTGATCACGATGTCGTGACTGTCAGGGAGGTTGTGTGTGGATAATAATTATGGACGAGTGATGATTCTGAGAAGTTGCGTCTTTGAGGAATCCTGACGATATTGTAAGTCGAGTGCCTGCATCCAAAGAGAAATCGTGAGTTTTGTAAGGGGGGAAGGTTAGTTCATCTTCCCCTGGCTTCCGGCGTTGCGTATCATTGGGGTAGCGTTGCTAAACAACATCAATTCGAATAATAATTATGCATGATTTAGTAAATATAATGTAAGTAGAAAAAATAGTTTTCTTTTAAATGAACCAACAACTGGACGAGGTTCAAGACATTGCAACCTCTCTTACTCCGGAATTTTGAGGGTCCTCCCCAAAATTTTGCCCCAGTTTACTGGGCTGGCATTTCTGGCGGATGCGCTGAACGACTGAAGGATCAACTTTGGAATTTTGAGGGTCCTCCTCAAAATTCTGCTCCAGTTTACTGAGATGGCATTCCTGGCGATGAGTGGCTGAAAACTAACTTCGAAATTTTGAGGGTCCTCCTCAAAATTCTGCCCCAGTTCCAATAGTAGGGGGAAAATGAAATTTTTATTAAATTGTGACCGAACCCATAGGGCTGCCTACGTATCCCCTCTTAAATGGGAATCAGGTCAGGCATAGTTCAAATATATCATAAAAGGAATCGTAAGTGGTTACACATAGTATCGTTTCACTACATCTGAATTGATCGGCTTTGGCCAAACTTCTCCGTCCATTTCTGCTAGAATAAGGGCTCCTCCAGTTAGAACAAGGTGAACCATGTATGGACCCTGTCTGTTGGGAGAGAATTTTCCCTTGGCTTCATCTTGATGTGGGAATATTTTCTTCAACACCAGCTGCCCTGGTGTAAACTTCATTGGCTTAACTGTTTTGTTGAAGGTTCTGGACATTCTATTCTGATACAACTGACCATGACAAACTGCATTCATCCTTTTCCCATCTATATGGGCTAACTGCTCGTAGCGACCTTTTACCCATTCTGCGTCGCCCAACTCTGCTTCTTGTATGATCCTCAAGGAGGGAATTTCTACCTCGGCCGGGATGACCGCCTTTGTACCATAAACCAGCATGTAAGGAGTTGCTCCGGTCGATGTGCGGACTGCGGTCCGGTATCCCAGTAAGGCAAATGATAACTTCTCATGCCATTGTTTGTGGCTTTCGACCATCTTTCTTAGTATCTTGTTGATATTCTTGTTGGCTGCTTCTACAGCTCCATTCATCTGAGGCTTGTAGGCTGTAGAGTTCTTGTGTTTGATGTTGAATGCCTCACACATGGCTTTCATCAAGTCACTATTAAGATTGGAACCATTATCGGTGATGATTGATTCCGGAATTCCGAATCGGCAAACAATATGGTCACGGACGAAATCTGCCACAAGTTTCTTAGTCACTGCCTTGTATGATGCTGCTTCAACCCATTTAGTGAAATAATCGATTTCTACCAGGATAAACCTGTGCCCGTTTGATGTGGCAGGCTCGATAGGTCCAATAACGTCCATTCCCCAGGCGGCGAATGGCCATGGTGAGCTTGTTGCAGTAAGCTCATTTGGAGGCACCTTTATCATATATGCATGTATCTGACAGTGATGGCACTTGCGAACATACTGGATACAATCTGTTTCCATAGTCATCCAGAAATAGCCTGCTCGGAGTATCTTCTTTGCTAAGACAAAACCATTCATGTGCGGCCTGCAAGTCCCTGCGTGCACTTCGTCCAATAGTATGGATGCTTCTTTTGCTTCGACACACCTTAATAAAACCAAATCGGGAGTCCTCCTATACAGGATTCCCCCACTGTGAAAGAAGTTGTTGGATAATCTCCGAAGTGTGCGCTTTTGAGTAGCATTGGCAAGTTCTGGATATTCTCCTGTTGTCAAGTACCTTTTGATGTCGTGGAACCATGGTTTTCCGTCTGCTTCTTCCTCAACGTGAGCACAATAAGCTGGCTGATCATAAATCTTTACTGGGACAAGATTAATGAAATTCGTATATAGATGCTGGATCATGGATGACAAAGTAGCTAATGCGTCAGCGAACTCGTTCTGGACTCTGGGAACATGCTGAAATTTCGTCTTTGTGAATCTTTTCCTTAACTCCTGTATGTGATGCAAGTAGGGGAGTATCTTAGAGTTCTTGGTTGCCTACTCTTCTCGAACTTGATATATGAGCACGTCTGAATCTCCGATCACTAGCAATTCCTGAATGTTCATGTCAATGGCCATCTTGAGCCTCATGATGTAAGCTTCATATTCAGCCATATTTTTTGTGCAAGGGAACCTGAACATGACGGATACCGGGTAATGCTGGCCGGTTTCTAATACTAGGGCTTATCCTATGCCAACTCCTTTGAAATTTGCAGCTCCGTCGAAAAACAACCTCCAACTATCGTAGGATTCTGCAATATCTTCTCCTACAAAGGACACTTCTTCATCAGGAAAATACATTTTCAGGGGTTCCTATTCTCTGCCAACGGGATTCTCGGCGAGGTGATCTGCTATGGCTTGACCCTTGATTTCTTTCTGAGTCACGTAAACAATGTCGAATTCACTCAGCAAGATTTGCCACTTGGAGAGCTTTCCAGTGGGCATGGGCTTCTGAAAGATGTACTTCAGTGGGTCCATCCTAGATATGAGATAAGTAGTGTAGGCTCAGAAATAATGCCTCAATTTCTGAGCTACCCAAGTCAGAGCACAACAGGTGCACTCCAATAAAGAATATCGAGCCTCGTAAGGGGTGAATTTCTTACTAAGATATTAGATAGCTTTCTCCTTTCTCCCTGTTTCATCATGTTGTCCCAGAACATAACCAAATGCTCCATCCAAAACCCTAAGATAAAGCAATAGAGGCCTTCCTGGCTCGGGCGGAACCAAGACTGGTGGCATTGACAGGTATTCTTTGATTCTGTCAAAAGCTTTTTGACAATCATCAGTCCATTTAGTGGCATCGTCTTTCTTTAATATTTTAAAGATGGGTTCACAAATGACTATAGACTGAGCTATGAACCGGCTGATATAGTAGAGCCTCCCCAAGAAACTCATTACGTCCTTCTTGTTCTTTGGCAGTGGCAATTCTTGAATGGCTTTGACTTTTGATGGGTCCAATTCTATTCCCCGACGACTCACAATGAAACCTAGTAATTTCCCAGCAGGAACCCCGAATGCACACCTGGCGGGATTCAATTTCAGATTGTACCTCCTTAATCTGTTGAAGAACTTTCTCAAGTCTTTCGTATGATCCGTGGCCTTCTTGGATTTGACGATGACGTCGTCCACATATACCTTAATCTCCTTGTGTATCATGTCATGAAAAATAGTGGTCATGGCTCTCATATAGGTGGCACCAGCATTCTTTAACACAAACGACATCATTTTGTAACAATACATCCCCCATGGCATGATGAAAGCCGTTTTCTCTGCATCTTCCTCATCCGTCCATATCTGATGGTATCCGGCAAAACAATCAACAAAAGACTGAAACTCATGCTTGACACAATTGTCGATAAGAATGTGTATGTTTGGCAAGGGGAAGTCATCTTTGGGACTGGCCCGGTTAAGATGCCGGTAGTCGACACAGATTCTAACCTTCCCGTCCTTCTTTGGTACTGTCACGATATTGGCTAACCATGTTGGGTATTCCACTACCCTGAGAACCTTGGCTTTGACTTTCTTAGTAACCTCTTATTTGATTTTCAAACTCATGTCGGGCTTGAATTTCCTGAGCTTCTATTTTACCGGCTGACAGGTTGGATCTGTTGGCAGTTTGTGAGCTACAATGGACGTGCTGAGACCAGTCGGATCATCATACGACCAGGCGAATATGTCTTCATATTCCCTAAAAAATTCTGTATATTCTTCTTTTTCTGATGGCGATAGGTGAACACTGATGTGAGTTTCTTTGACATTTTCTGTATCTCCCAAATTAATGACCTCAGTTTCTTCCAGGTTAGACTTAGGTCTATTCTCAAAATTCTCAACTTCTCTGATGACCTCTTCAGGTATCTCATCTTCTTCTGAGTCTATGTCCTTTTGTTGCGTTGTTTCATTGTAAGTCACAATCGTTGGTTCATCATCAAGGTAAGTAATAGTAATGCTGTGTAAAAATAGAGTAAATGATAGAAAAATAATAAGAGCGAGATATATATGATAAACTGAAATGCTTTGATTAAATTCATAATTGTTTGAAACATCGGAGCTCTTTTCTAAACTAAAGACAATGCGAAAAGAAAATCAACTAGTAAAGTAAGCTAAAAATGAGATGCATGGTGCTTTTGTTTAGCCTTGCTACCTCGAAGCCTTCCGGGCCCTGACGGTCCTAATTGACCAATTGCTGAGGCGGTCTCCTCGGTTCACAGCTTGTATGGAAGGGCCTTTCTCCTCTTCCTCCTCGAAAAGAACACAACAGTCCATATCATCATCCTCCAGAAATAGATTCTTCATAGCTGCCAATGCTTCGTCTTCCTCTGACCCATATATAGAATCCGCCGGTTGGAAGGTTTGCTCTAGGCTGGGTATCGGAAGCTCTAATGGATAGTAGGGACTGCGCCATGGTGGCGACCAGCTCTAGAATTCTTCCCAAGTATAACCGTACCCTAAGCCAAATGTAGTACCGTGCTTCTTTAGTTTGATGGGCTTAGTGATCCCCTGAAGATTTTTACCGAGTCCCTTTCCAGGCTCGTACCCATACCAATTCAGGATAATTTTGATCTTTTTGTCCCACCACTTATCCTTATCCACAAAGTTGACCCTTTCGATGTGGTGGTATGTTTCTCTGCCTATTCTCTTTTTGCCCCCGATCATCGGGATGGTCTGGCGACTATATATGGGGTTACTACCATCGCCATGAATAATCACCTCCTGGTGATTCCATTCGAACTTCACTTCCTGATGCAGGGTCGATGCTACAACTCCAGTAGCATGGATCCAGGGCCGTCCTAACAGTAGATTGTAGGACGCCGGGACGTCTATTACTTGGAAGTCGGCGTCGAACCATGTTGGCCCCATTTGTAAGCATAGGCTAATTTCTCCAATAGTAGATCTCTGGGATCCATCGAAGGCCTTGACATTGATAGCCCCATCATTGATCTCGTGCAGACTCTTTCCCAAAGCTCTGAGAGTTATCAGCGGACAGATGTTCAGGCTCGATCCTCCATCAATCAGGACTCTAGTGATGAAATAATCTTTTCAATGTACGATGATGTGCAGTGCCTTGTTGTGGCTCAATCCTTCCGGTGGCAGCTCATCTTCGTAGAAGGTTATTTTATGGCTGTCCAGCACTTTCCCTACCATATTCGCCATTTGACCCCCAGTTATGTTGCTGGGCACATAAGCTTCGCTTAGTATTTTCATTAGGGCATTCTTGTGAGCGTTAGAACTCTGTAGAAGAGCTAGGATAGAGATTTGTGCTGGTGTTTTGTTCAACTGTTCAGCAACCGAGTACTCCTTCGCCTGTATTTTCCTCCAAAGATCGTCAGGCCCAGTTTCAATAGGCCATCTTGGGGCTTGCTTACTGGACTCGGCTAAGTGCTCTAGGGTGTAAACCCTCCCTATTCTGGTCATTCCTTGCGCAACAGTTGTTTCTCCTATCTTGGTCTTTCCTTTCTCCTAGCTTCAGCAGTGTAATCCCATGGTATGTCATTTGAGTGGAACGGTGTTATGTCTATCATTGCCACAGGAATAGGCACCCTTTGTGGTAACACAGCAACTTCAAAGGGTGCAGGTGCTTTTGAAACTCCAAATTCAACCTCAATTGGCCCGAGCGCCTTTGTAGAGGGAGGCACTTTAAATTCGAGAGGTATAGACATGTTTACTTTATCGTCCATGGAGGGATGATTCAGCACATAAATTGGGTTAAGTGTAACTACCGGTTTCTTTGGTTCATCCTCCTCAGCAATCAAACCTATCGGCCCTTTGGGGTCCCAATCTTCTTCGATCTCGATCATGTGAATGTCTCTACCTTTATGGTCAGGCAGAGGGTTGTTATGAGCATTAGGAGCAGGCTCCTTTGCTACTATGACCTTATTGTTGATCAGGGTTTGAATTTTGTTCTTCAATGAACGACACTCGTCAAGGGTGTGCCCCTTCATGCCGGAATGATACGCACAGGTCTTATTGGGGTTGAGCCACTGGGAGGAATTTTTTGGAGTTTTGGCTGGGATGGAGTGACGTAACCAGTAGATAACCTGTTTTTCTGGCTTCACAACTAGAACTTTTATACAAATCCATGATTATCCTCGCTTATCGAATATTGCTAATTGACCTCTAGTGAGTGTCGGAGTTGGCTATCTCGTCTGTACCCCTTCGGGATTAGGCGGGAACTCACTGAGTACGCGTTGATTACGTACTCATACTATACTTCTGTGCATTTTTGTTGGACAAGTATGTATACCTCTCGTATAGCTGGTCAATTGGTTCAGCGATGGCTATGTATTGTCTGGGAGGGTTGCGGTCAAAATTTGGCCTGGGCCTTAGGAAATTTTTACGGGTGGGAGGTGATTGGTAGTGAGAGGGTTGAGCGTTATAAGCTTGATAAACAGGTGCTGGTTGAGATTATCTGGGTGAAGTGGGTTGGTATTTGAGAGGTGGAGAGGATCGGTAAACGGGAGGTGGATAGGAGGGTGCGGGTGCTTGGTAATTCGGGATGGGCTGATATGTAAGTGGAGGTGATGGGTAAGTGTGGTATTTTGGTGGTGATTTGGCTCCCTGTGCGACCATTACGACACTTACATCCTTCTTTTTGGACGTGCCACCAGTCTGTAAAGCCTTATTGGTGGCCTACAATGCTTCAAGATTCGTAACCATACCATTCTTAATGCCCTCTTCGATTCTTTCTCCAAGTTCGATGATATAGAAGAACTTTTGACCTTTGATCAGCATCAACCTCTCGTAATATTGGGGATCCTGAGCCCGGACGAAGAATCTATTCATTTGTTCTTCTTCTAGGGCCGACCTGACCTTTGCAGCTTCTGACCTCCAACGAGTAGCATACTCGCGGAATGTTTCGGTGGGCTTCTTCTTCAAATTTTGTATGTAGAATACATCTGGTGCGTTCTCTGTATTGAATTGAAATCTATCCATAAAGTCTGATGCCATGCCTACCCAACTCGTCCATTTCTTGGGGTCCTGGCTGATGTACCAAGATAAAGCATCTCCCTTCAGGCTTCTCATGAAGAGCTTCATACGGATCTTCTCATCCCTTCCAACTCCAACCAACTTATCGCAATATGTCCTTAGGTGGACTCTGGGATCTCCTACCCATCAAACATTTCGAACTTGGGAGGTTTGTACCCCTCCGGAAGTTCAACATCTGGCTGAATGCATAGGTCTTCATAATTTAACCCTTCAGTACCTTTGTTGCCTTCCACGCCCTAAACTCGGCTGGTTAATTTCTTGAGTTCTTCTGATAAGTTCCTGATAAAGGAGTCTTTGTCATCAGACTCAGGTGCATTTGAGATTGGTTGAGTATAATGGGGTACAGTATCCACGTAAATAGGAATGTTGTGGAGATGGTCATTTGTGGTGTTCAGTGGATCGGGAATGAGTAGTGGCTTGTTGTTGGGAGTGTGACATGTGTTGCAATATTAAACATGAGTGGGTTGTATCTGTAGTTGTGGGGTGTTTTTTGGAGGTGCGGGATTTTGGGTGTCGACATCAGGAGTGGTGAGGGAAAAGGATAGGTTCGCCAAGTTCCGAACCGGATCCAGCTCTTCTCGGAATTTCAACAGCTTTTACTCCAGTTGGGTGGCAGTTTCCTTAGCAACTGGGGTACCCTGAGGCATTTCAATCTCCTTTCTGGCGCTTGGATCTCCCATTCTACCTTTGTTCTTGTTCCGAATAGGAGGAGGAGGAGGAGGAGGAGGAGGAGGAGGGGCCTTAGATCTTGTGGAGTATGACGATGGTGCCAGAATGCACGAACTAACCTTTGGGGAGGGGAATAAAAAATAAAAGAAAAACAAAAGGTAATAAGTTAGTGCAGGTTATGAGAAAAAATATTGCAGTATTTAAACATATTGTGCGAAAATGTAAAACACGTCCTAGCTTTGGTGCCTCGGTATGCCCGAGGTAGGCCTAGCGACAAATAGTTCTGGAGGTAGGCCTAGCGACATATAGTTTTGGAGAACTTATAATGCTAAATGCCTCATTTTATTGATAAAAATAAGATGAATCCAAAATGACTCTAAATAATAGAAAGGAAGATATCACTATTGGCCATTGGCCTTATTACATTAAA